>JAABOM020104954.1:0-67193 GCA_011800125.2 Solanum clarkiae
TCTCTCTCTCCCTCTCTCTCCCTCTCTCTCTCTCTCTATATATATATATATATATATATATATATATATATATAGATGTATATGTTTACTTTGAGGACAAAGTAATTTCTTTTGGTGGGATGTGGGAAGTTATAGATTAAGGTGAAGTGTGAGTAGCCTCAAGTCCATAACTTCCCCCGTTTTTGATCCCAAGGTTTTCTTGCCGTGTTTCCATTTTCTTATGGATGCTTTTAATTTCTGTTGAACTGACATATTTAGGTAGTGTAGAGAATTTGTAGATATATGTAGTTACTATCTTTTGGCATACATACAATTTTGAAATACATTTTGGAATGTTTTGAAAATTCGGTACCTCAAAATTTTTGAGATTGTTGGTTATTTTTGCAAGCATGCATGTGATTATCTGGAAATATTTGTTCTGATAAAGAGAAGGCAAGTTGATGCTTGAAGCATGACATATGAATCTATACTTGATTGTGTATGTGATGTCATGTCTGTGTGAGCTTATTTTGCCGCATTCATGTATTATGTATGGACTCAGATCTTGCCTGATTACTCTAAGATTGGACTAGTGATGGATGACTGGGAAATGATCTTAGGCAATTGTTCTTTTAGTGAGCTCACTTTGTTCTAAATAACCTACCAAATGTGATAGTTGATCCCTTGTTCCAAATGTTTGACCTTTCCATGTACATGTTCTTTCTTAACACCTAGCTAGCCTAACCTTGTTTTGTGAAATATCTTGATATTTGACCTTGGTCTATCCTTGAACATGTGAACTTTGATTGAGGCTAAAAGCCTAAGTTGAGGATGCAAATAGTGGCCCTAGTTTGGGCAATAGATATTGTATACTTCACCTCAAGCTAAAAGCTTAAGTTGAGGGTGACCTTTCTTGCAGTAGAGTAATGAAAATAGGGCGGTTAGTTTAGAAAGAAAGAAAGAAAAGAAAAGTTAGGTGCGGGGTGTGAGAAAAAAAAAGAAAAGTCGCCTTAGATTGACGAGAGTAGCAAAAAAAAGTTGAAAAAAAGGCATGGTTAAAAAAGAGAAGAAAAACACCCAGGAAAAGCTAAAGGAAGAATAAGGGTGGATTTAATGAAAATGGTTGAGTTATGGAGGTAAGAGTATTGAAAAACATGGTTCAAGGATAGCTTTTAGTCACTACTTGCCTAAAATGACATATCAAAGCCCCATGAGCCTATGTTACAAGCCCATGAAGTCCTAAAGTGATCCAAACATACTTTGTCATCAGTCCAGAATTGAGTATGGGGGCAAGCCTATGGTGTTAGTCATTATGCATGAATTTCATTTGTGAGAGTGAGAATGCTTGCACAGTCCCTAAATTTTGAACGATTTTTTAGTAAGATAGAGGGATTTTTTTCTGTGAGGATATTTGCACTGCATGATTGGCATATGACTAGTCTAGTGATTGTAGATTGTTTATACTACTTCGATTGTCACAGTTGGATTGCCAGATACATCTTTGTGTCTTGTTTTGCTTAGTAGCTCTGCAATCGGGTATTGGAAATGAGAGTTGGGTACCTGAATTAGAGTTAAATGATGTATATGCCATTAGAGCAGCTGCTATGTGTTTCTCATTGTCTTCTTAGATTGAGTCGTCGCTTGAAGAGAAGAAACAATTTTAAGTTGAGGGTTTTGATGTGCTGTCAAAATACAACACATTTGGTACCTAAAACAAGGGATTTTGCAAGTTCTTAATGCGACTTTTTATGGGTTTTATGTTGTTATTGCAGAAAAGATAGGTTAGCATGATTTTGAGAGAAAATTGCAGATTTTGCTAAAGTGCAGGACATACGAGCCATCCTACGAGTTGTAGCCCTAGCTACGAGTAGTAGGGTGCTCTCATAGCTAGAAACAGTGAGCAAAATCAAGAATCTACTAAATGGAGTTCAACCCAACTAGGCCACTCTACGAGTCGTAGGTCTCACTATGACTCGTGTAGGTGGGATCATAGTAAGGAACAATGAGCTAAAAGTTTGGACCAAGTACTGAAGGCCTAGACTACGAGAGGAGCATATGAGTCGTAGCCTAACAACAACTCGTAACAATGGGTTGTGACAGTCATATCCAAAATGCCATGTATTGACTACGAGACCCCGATCACGACTCGTAGCTCACCCTACAAGTCCAATCTGTGTGAAGTATCTGCTGCCAGCTATCTTTTCTATTTAATTTGTAGGGTGAAATTGTAAATAGTATAAATACTTAATGATAGGGTTTTAGAAGGAATCCCAACCCTTTCGTTAGCTAGCTTAGCTTTCCCTCTTTTCAATCTATATCACATCTAGATTATGAATGTTTGGAATCTATATTATGTAAGGAGACATTGCTTTTGCTATGTATTCAATTTAAAATGCTCACTTATGAAATCAATCTAATAAGTCCAAAAACAAAGCATGGTACTTTGACGAGCTGGCCGCCAAGAGAGCACTGAGACGAAGAACCTAGCTAAGAATTTCTCTAGTATGGATCGTACATGAACGGTAGTTGGAGTTGGCGGCTCTCTCAGGGTTCCCTCACTCGTCGAGCTCCTCAGTGCCCCAATCATTCCTTCTTGTTGTACTGAAATAGAGGTCTGATTTAAACGACCAGGTACAACATCACATTTGACACCTATCTCTCAGTTCTTCTCCTTTTATGACTGGTTGAAGGGGAATGGACCAACTCGAAATGGACCAATTCGAGAAAGTCTTTTATTATGACTGGCGGGATATAAATAGAAAGACAGAGAAAAGTCCCTATCATATAGAACTACCTTGATTTTATTTTATATCCTAGAATCGAATGTTTGAAGCATATAGATTGTATAGGTCTAACCATCTCAACTCCCCGCTAATAAAATAAATAATATTAAAAAATTCGAATCGCCAAATTTTTTTTTTCCAAAAATTAACCTACTCCTATTTCGGCTCTTATACATGCTGCTATTGAAGACTTCAAACCTTGAATATTTTGTTCCACACTTTGAATATTTCCTCTTGAATATTCTAAGGGTTTTTCTAGGGTTTAAGGTAGATTCCTATTTTTAATTTGAAGACCCACTTTTGGGGATTGAAAAATCATATTCTACTCATTTGCCATTAATCCAAGCTTGTGGTTTTCAACTTGAAGGTGTTCTTGTTCTTTATTATTTTGGGTAAAGTCTCAACTATGTCTTCTCCAGACCCCACTTGTGGGTTTCCACTGGATATGTTGTTGTTGTCTCAACTATGTCTTTTATTTTCATTGTTGTTGATTTTTCCTTAGCCATGAGTAGCTAAATACCCACAACTTGCGGTTGTGGGAACCATGAATAATTGACTTGAAATAACCTAGACTTTGTGCATTTCTTTGGTTGGGGTTTTGCATGCATTGTTTGTTTCCCTTTATTTTGATTGTTGTTTGGTGGTGACCAACACCAAACCTCGCCTACTATCAAGATGCCGACCAAGGTAGTGATGAATAGAAAAAGGGAAGTAAACGGCAAGATTTGATTGATGTGTTCTCGTCTAATCAATCAAAATTGACCAATGGGTAATAATTAGTTGGTACACCATGGTTGCCGACTAAGCGCCATGGTGAAATTCAACCTTCACCCTAGCAAGAGGGTTGGAAGAACCTAAGTTACCATCCAACATGCAAATTCCAAAGTAAAGTTATGTTGTTTAGGAAAATTACGTCAACGCATCGTGGGGAACACAGTTCCCAAGTTGTCCCTAATTTGAGTGTCTTATCACATAATTAGTGTATTGTTTATTTTTATTCTTTATTTTAATCACAACCCCTCCCCCCTCCTATTTTAGAGACTTTGGTAATCGATACTTGAAATAATTGATAATGGATCTATATAGTCAAGCATTGTATTCTCTATGGATTCGATCCTAACCTTTGGTTAGGTTTATTGCTGACTGCGACCGCTTTGTTATTGGAGCATGAACATCAAGTTTCTTCATTATATGATTCATGTTCTTTTTATACGGATATATTGTTTCAAAGAATTCAACATTATCTGATTCAATTATCGCATTAACATAAATGTCACAATTTTCTGATCTATGCACTAGAAATCGATATGGTTTATTGTTCAAGGCATATTCTATGGACACACAATCAACCGTCTTGGGTCCTATTTTTGTCTTTTTAGGTTTAGGAATCTGGACCTTAGCCAAACACCCTGACACTTTCAAGTATTCAAGGTTAAGCTTTCTCCCTTTCTATTTTTCGGATGGAGTAGATTGTGTTTTACTATGGGGAACTCAATTGAGTATTTTATTAGTCGTAAGGATAGCTTCCCTCCATAAGTTTTGAGGCAAACCAATATTAATTAACATAACATTTATCATCTCCTTAAGTGTTCGATTTTTTCTTTCAGCAATTCCATTGGATTGTGGTGCGTAAGGGCCTATCGTTTGATGAATAATGACATATTTCAAACATATTTCCTCAAAAGAAGATTCACATTCTCCGCCCCTATCACTATTGATCATTTTGATATTTTTTCTAAGTTGTGTTTCAACTTCAATTTTGTACTATTTGAATGCTTCAATTGCCTCATCCTTACTACTAAGTAAATAAAGATAGCAGTATTGTGTACAATCGTCAATAAAAGTTATGAGATATTTTTTCCATCGCGAAATGACATTGACTTCATGTCATAAATATCTGTGTGAATTAACATTAAGGGATTTGAATTCCTTTCAACAGACTTATAAGGATGCTTGACATACTTAGATTCCATACATACTTGACATTTTGACTGTTTATTTGCAAACTTAGGTAAAAGATTCAAATTACTCATTTTTCGTAAAGTTTTATAATTTACATGTCCTAAACATGAATACCATAGATCATTTGACTCAAGTAAATAAGAAGAAACCTGAACTTTATTACTTTGTTATTACATTCAGTTTGAAAAGGCCTTCAATAAGATAGTCTTTTCCTACATACATCTCATTTTTGCTAATTACAACTTTATCAGAAACTAGAACACATTTGAATCCATTCTTGATCAAGAGACTAGCAGAAACAAAGTTTTTCCTCATTTCTGGAACATGACAAACTCTGTTTAGAGTCACCACCTAGATGGATGTAATCTTTAATCATACTTTTCCATAACCTTCAACTTTTTCTATGGAAGAATTTTTCATGTAATGGTCTCATCAAGGCCACAAGGGCATATGCTGCAAAGACTTCTTTTACAGCACAAATATGTGAAGTGGCTCCAGAATCAAGCCACCACTCCTTGGGGTTTCCTACCAACTTGCATTAAGTCAACATGACACATAAGTTCTCCACTTCTTCATTCTTCTTAATTATATTTGTTTGATTCTTTTTCTTTTGCTTCTTTGAAGAGCCTCAATCAACAGTTTTATGTCCAACCTTCCTACAGTTATGAAAATTACCCTTGAACCTCCTTTAGGAGGATTGCCTTTTGATCCAAATGACTTCTTTCTATTTTTGACATTTGGTCCTTCTTCAACAATATTTGCCCTCGCTATTGTTGAACTTGTCAGTGACCTCTTCTCTGTCGCTTTGTCGTCCTATTCAATTCTCAAGCGTATAATGAGATCTTCAACATATATCTCCTTGTGTGTATACTTTAAGTAGTTCTTGAATTCTTTCCAAAGTGGGGGTAACTTCTCAATGATGGCTGTCACTTGAAAAACATAATTCACAACCAATCTTAGATTAAAAACTGCGTGAGTATTGAGAACAAATTGAATACGTTCAAAAAAAGTTTTAGATAAACTTATACCTTCATCAAGGAGATCATAAATTATAACCTACAACTCTGAATTTGGGTAACAATCGCTTTACTGTCTCCATCTTGTAGTTTAGGAACTTTGCCACAATGAAATTTTTTATTTCGGTATCTTTAGTTTTGTACTTCTTTTCCAAAGTCTCCTAGAGTTCCTTGGATATCTTCATGTTACTGTACACACTGTACAGATCATCTTGCAAGCCACTCAGAGTATAGTTTCTACATAGGAAATCAGAATGCTTCCAAGCATCAGTCACCAATATCTGTTCATCATCCGGAGTTCCTTCAAGTAGTAGAGGAACACTCTCATTAATGAACCTTTGCAGACTTAGAGTAGTCAGGTAGATGAATATCTTTTGCTATCACCTCTTAAAATCAACACCAAAAAATTTTGCAAATTTTCCTGCCAGTGGAACTGTAGGTGCAACATTTGAACGATTTGCAGAAGATATTGATGCGACATTCATCATTCCAGCATTAACTTCACTTGAATTTGACATTGTTTCTGTCACAAGTAGACAAACAATTTAGTATGCAAATACTAATCAATAAGACCGAATTAGAATGTTCGTGATATCTGTCACAAATAAACAAAAGTCTCAAATCTCAAAACTCAGAGATTCCAGAAAGTAAAAGTATGAGGGAAAAAGAAAAAAATTAAATTCCTTAAGCTTGTTATCCCCTTTGTATTCAAACAAACAACAGAAGCAGTAAACAAAGAAAAATTAAATGAAATATAAACCAATCTGAGTCCACAGAATACACTGTATGTCATTAAGAAATTTAATCCCCTTACTGTACCCGAGGTTATAGATTATTTTCTCCTAGGATAAAACAGATTAACAACTACAGAATAGTGGTACCTCAACTTCTTGTAGTTTTAGCAAACTCAAGAATAACAATGGCTTTCACACAAACTCGAATTTTACTTTGTAAAAAAATTTATGCAGAAGAAGAAGAAGAATTTTTGGTGTTTGAAAAAATGCAGAAGGGTCTCTATTTATAGGGAACATCAGGTGCAAATCCACCTATTCAAAACAAACATGGTCCTGTTTGGGAACGATTGTGTCTATTCAAAGGAAATTTACGTGCGAAAATTAAAAGTTTGTTGAACTAACTAATTTCGCGTATTAACTTAATTAAATAATTCGTAAATTAATTTAATTAATAAATAATTTACTAATTAATTAATTAATCAAAAATATCGAGAAAAGAAAATTTTTGAGATTGGTTAAATAAATTTTGTTCGAAAAATTTATCAATCAACAATCACATCATTTGCCGAAGTCGAAGCCGTAGCGAGCGATAATGACGACGGCACGAGGGAGTCCCCTTTACTTGACTCTTTAGAGTGAGTGTTTCTTAATATAAGAACAACACTTTTCCTTCTGTTTTATAGATGACGGAGAAATGATTCTTTCTTTTCCTTTTACTTGATTACCCCTACATTTTCCTTATCTTCCAACCTTCATTTCCTTTAAATCTTCATTTCGCAATTCACACTTATTACTTAAACCCCACAGCGGTAGTGTCAAATGTGGCTAAATTTTACAATTGGTTAGTTAAGGGCATTCTCATCTTGGATTTTAGGAACTCTATATACACGGCTCAAATATGATTTTTCAGCGATCATCAAAATTTGTACGCGGAAGTAAGAACAATATTATTTTTGTAGGTTCTCATTGTCTATTTTTCGGTTGAACGTATCATTCATGAATTCGTCCCTTCCTAATCGAATTACGAGTGAGGAAACACTTTAAATTCTAGGCTTGTGGTGTTTTCATGAAGCTTATAGTTTGACGATCCTGTGTTTATAATGATTTTCCATTTTTGAGTTTCTAACTTATTTCAAGTTTAATTATTTAATTTTCTGGCCAATTACCGAATAATGTTTGTTCCTCATAAATTGGACTTGAAAAAGAAAATTTGCAAGCGTAATGAGAAAAAGTAGAGTTTGTAAATTTTATAGGAAAAATGTAGCGATTTGCTAACGATAATCAACTGATAATCATAGAATTATAGGTGTTAGGAATATTCGAATAGTCTTAGAGTTATCGGCATGATGCTTAATAAGGAACATCAACCTGCAATTTGTAACTCAGGAAAATACTTAAGCTTGTGATTGGATAACTCAATCGAATTCTCATTTGAATTACAAACGGTTCTTAACCTTACTATAAACTTGTTAAACTTAGGGCATTAAAACATACATAATTTTCAAAATTATGTTACTTATCACATAGTTGAAGTAATAACTCAAATAGATGACAAGTTTGTGGGTACGTACTATATGTAGACTTACATTCTATATTACTTGTACGTGTGGATCTGGATGCCATGCTGGTTATACAATGTATGATTTCTATAATAAGAAGACTGATTTACAAAATATTTGAGAACCTTGACGGCACAAAATTGTTATATTAGGCCGAAGAGACATGGTACAAAAGCTAATGCCAAAATTATGCTGAAGCTTCTACTTTTTGTTGGCTTGCCATGGCCATGAGGTAGACACTCCACACATAAGAAAATGTGTTGGCCGCAAGTGGCTGTCAAAACAAATAACAAAATGGATGTAGTTATATATCTTGTCAAAAATTAAAAGACATATATACATACACATATGTACCTGTAAATGAACGGGTACAAATTTGAATGTGATAAAATCACATATAGGCCAGTACATAAGACCATTAATAGCCGTATGAAGCAAGTCACGTTTCAGTCTTTGCCACAATTTCTGAATTACTTTCACCTACGTACGTAGCAAAATGAGAGAGACGAAAATAAATTGTTGAAGGTGATGACTAGCATTATATACATACCTTGTGCTGCAGCGTTTATGGAGAATAAGATAGCATTCATGGTCGGTCCATATAGGACCTGCCCTAATGCTATCTTTTTCGATATTGTGACGACGTCACGCTTTGAGAGTGAGTTGTACCAAATATGAAGTGAAGGCCCTAAAATTAACATTGCAAATGTTCTTGTTACACCTGAAAATGACCCAGCAACAATTCTCTGTCCGGGGTCATAAACAGAATATATGAGATATTCCTTGACCAAAATGACTGGAGACATTTAACTAACTAATAATGAGGGGCATGTACCTGTGCAGTCAAATCAGCAGCAGAGACAATAAGAGTGCAAGTAATGGCCTTGGTGAGTATGGGGCGAGAATCGAGCATTTTCAAATACCACCCAATGAATCCTACCTTGCTTCCAACAGATGATGAGAAATGCCTACATTTTGGCATGACCTCCCTGCTAGTCTTACCAATCTTTTGCTGATATGGTATAGGATATTTGGGGGCCTGCTTGAAGCTATTTCTGAGCAAACAAACAGACATCTCTGGGGTTTCTTTTGAATGGCTTTAACGTGAAAGAGAGAGGTCTTCAAACAAGCTCTTATGTTGGTTTTGTATATGACATAATGACCAGTCCAACAAGTAGGATGGGGAACTATCGGACAGCTGCATGCCTAATTTCTTGTGCAAAGTTTGGCTCCCCTGCCTATGCATTCACCTTATCAAACAACAAAATTACTACTAGTAGGGACATTTTGGGACCATATTGTAAATTGAGGGTTTTCTAAAATTATATTTTATATAATTTAAGGATATTTTAAACTATTATTCCGTAAAAAATATATACTAGTTGGTTCAATATATCCTAAAGAATTAAGTGTGCTACCGATTAGGATTAGAATTGATACTAATCCCTCTAATAGATGATCTTGTAGTTTTTTAGAATTAGTTATTACATAATGCTAAATTTTCAAAGTAAACTTGTTTTCCACTTAATCTGCATTTTCTAAAAAAAAAAAAAACTTTTTATTATAAGTGGGAGTTTCAAGTGTTCAAGCAGGCAATAGGCCAACTTGCCTGCTTGAGCACTTTGAGGAGATTTATATAATTTTTTTAGGATTCTTTTATTTTAATTTATTCATCTTATTTTTTAGATACATATATTTAAAAATTACATTAAAAAGATAAAAAATGTTCTTAAATTATATGAAATGAACAAAAATGTTCTTCATTTATAATTTGGTCCAAAAATACCCTCACCGTCAATGCTTTGGTCCAAAAACATCCTTATTGTTATTTAATGGGTCAAAAATCCCTTTTTCAAATAAATTTATTATTTATTTTATTTACAAAAATATTATTTTTCTAATAATATTTTTAATTAAAAAATACTTATTCTACTTCAATTCGATAAAAAAATTAACACTTTTTTTCTTTATTATAATTACTATTTTTATCGCCATCTAAATAAAGATTAATATTAGTTTTGCTAATATCTTATATTTATGGCATATATTATATGTTATAGGGGTACGATGTTCTATTTTAATTGACAAAATAGGATTAAGAAAAAAATTATTTTGTTACATCTTATTAGTTTATATGATTTAAAAAAGAATTCTTTTAAAATAATATTTTATTAGAAACATAATATGTTTAAAAAGAAAACAAAATTATATATTTATTTATAGAAGGACATTTTTACCCATTGGTAATAATAAGGATATTTTTGGGCTCAAAGTATCAATGACAAGAGTAATTTGGACCAAAGTATAAATCAAAGGCATTTGTTATCTTTTTCTCAAAAATGTATTATAAATCACAATAATTAATAACTTAAATATTTAAAAAAAATATATAAAAATTGATTGACCCTTGAATCAATGCCACATAAATAGGGATAGATAAGTAACATATATCTTTTTTAAAATGACGTAAAAGATATATAGATTACAATAATTAAAAAATTAAAAATTTAAAAATATAATAAGTTGATTATCAAAATTTTATCAATGCCACAAAAATTGAGATAAAAAAAGTAACATATATTATTTCAAACGTATGTAAGAAGACTATAAATAATCTAAAAATTATATTAAAATTTAATTTACTTTCTAAATAATATCTATGTCGCATAAATTAAATAAAAAATAAAAATATTAGGTTCATGCTAGCACTATCACTAGCACTGCCCATGTCTAGTAGCAATATAAAGTAATATAAAGGCTGGGCAAAACTAAAGATTTCCATACATTTAGTTAATTACATGAATGTAGTGTGATTAATATTTTGACTAAATTACCTATATTCATGAGAATATTACAATTAGTTAGCAGCCACAATCACTTATTAAAGTTTCCCCGAAAAATTAATTCTTAAGGGGAGTTTATGAATATTAGTTACATAAGTAATTAATTTAATTAGATCAGTATTAGAGAATATAACCATCAAAGAGTTGTTTGCAGAGGTATAAAATGATCTATTTGAAAATTTAATGATTGCTACAGTAAAATATTATTATAAATGTTAATGGATTTGGTTCATCTCTATTGCACCATTTCCTCAAGTGCATAGTTAAATGAGTGATACTTGTCATGTTAAAAATTTAAAGGTCTAATTTAACAAGACTTTTAATCATAGTTAAAGAACAAATAAAGAAAAAGTCATCAACTTTGGTAAGAAAATCTCATCTTCCATTAATTTTGACTCTTCTTTAATATCGTCACTTTAAAATTTTAATTACACTTTCTGATTTATTTTTGATTAGTGATTTGATTTTAAATTTATTTAAAAATTAATCAAATAAAATCATAAATATCCTTAATAAAATAATACATAAAAAATACAAAATACACAAAAATGACTCAAAATATCTCTAGAAATTTAGTATTAAAAAATAAATAAATTTGAGATGATGCTTTCTAAATTACTTTAACGTATAATATTATATTTTTCATTTATTTTTTGTCGAAATCTTATAAATTACCTTTGACAGAATTTTCTTTGAACAAATCTGATTTTTATTGAGGTAAAAATAAGTATTTGGCAAATAAAATTATGTCAGGAATGAAAGTGTCACGATCCAAGCTTAGGGTCTAGACGTGACACGGCGAATGGAGAACCCGAAGGAACCCAAACAAGCCTCTTAGCATATCATCCACACATCCTTGGTCGCGGAAGCAAAATAAACAACAACAAATGACATTAATAAGAAGGGAAGCGAGTCTAAGGGAAATCTTTCATAATAGCATAAGCATAGTAGGAGTCGAGCTCGTAAATACAAACCAACATAATATCCAACAACACCTCTACTAGTAGACGGGGTGGGGGCCAAGATATCTCCCGAGCTCACCCTCATAGGTAAATATTCAAAATATACATAGTAAAGTCTTAACAAACATGAAGGAAAAATAGATATTGTCCTTGGAGTTGAGGACTCACCAAAAGCTTTCTTCAAATGAATCGAACTAGCCATATGGAGGGAGATGATCAATGAGAGCTCCGGTCCCTACATGGTGATATCATGTAGGCTTGGAGTATGCATTAGTACTTGGAATGTATTAAGTATGCGGGGTGCAATGCAACAAAGACGTATGCCATAATATTCAAAATGCATAAATATAGACAATGGATATAATCTCAATTTGGCATGTATAATCAATGCTTGTAATAAAACATAAATGAAAAACATTCAACTTGCATAATGTAACATATATATGTGGGAGGAGACTTTAACGGACATATATGACCAAGCGAGCTACTATTTGAAATTTCGAAGCATGACACCTCCTCGGAAAGGTGTGGTCTACTTGCCAAGGTAAACCATACTTGGCCCCACTTGAGGGAAAAACATGAACTAGATGGATCCACTAGTAAAGCCCTTTTAGGGAAATAATACAATCCTATGGTGGCACATGGTTTAGAGACTAAAGACTTTATATAAGGACCCCTTGAGTCGAGGCCCCACCTTAAGCCTCAATCAGTGCTAAGTCTAATCCCATGAAATACTTGAAATAATCATAAGTTTAATCATAATATGAATAACTTGTAAAAGACACGATAATATAGCATGAGTAGCTCATTCACATACTTGACCCCTACATGTGTATATATCTTATACTACAGGGTAGAAAATAATACATGGACTTGAACCCTTCTAGTAGGTATTGCATTTTACATGAGGGTAGAAACTTGTACATGCTTGACCCCTACTAGTGAACTTAACTTGAACATGAGGGTAAAATAGTAATCATGCTTGACCCCTCAATTGGACATAATTGGCTCATACGAGGATAGATTTATAGAATGAGGGCTCAACTTGTCACTTGTAAATCCCAGATACTTTTGATGGATTTAATACATGCTTGGGAGCCCATAATTATCATGAAATCACTTGACTTCCAAATTCTGCAATACTTCACCTTTAACTTGTAAATCCTTGTCATGTAGTTTTAGTCAAACATGGTGAGTAATTGAAAACATGTAGAACCCATGCAATTTATAGAGTAATATCCATAAGAGAGTAAATCATCTAATTTAGAGTCATGCAAATCAACCCACCAACATTATAGTAAAACCCTTCATTTGGGTATCATGAAAACCATCTCAAAGGTGCCCAATATTTTATAGTTCCCATAGCTCATATCATGCATAGTCTCAATAAAATATATCAACTCATGAAATTGAATTAAAATGGATATTCATGCATAATCAATCAATGCTTGTTAAACCCCAACATAATTCACATTTATAATGCATAATAAGAGATACCTATAAGGAATGCTACTTGAAATCATGAAGATTTCATCAAAAGAGAGGGTTGAGCTCCATGGGTGAAAGGACCCATGGATAAAGACCCACATACCTTAAACCTTGAATTTCTTGAAATTGAATTGAGGAAGACTTGAGACTTGATTTTAGTTCTTGAAATACAAAACTTATTCTTGAAATCATTGAATTTGAATGGGGATTTTGATAATGTTTTGGAGAGGTTTTGAGAGGATTTTGTGAATTCTAGAGTTGAAAAAATTGTTAAGAATGAAGGATTTCACATTTAAATGGGCATAACTTACCCAAATGCCTTTGTACAAAATAGAAAAAACAAGGGAAAAAATTGCAGTGGCTTATGCCCTAGGCACGAAAGGGACAATTGCACTATTGCGCGCCCCAGGCGCGTCGCGGCCTGGGTGCGCAGGCTCTCAGAATTGTTCCCGTTGTGAAAATTATTTTCCGCAATTGTTCTTTTATAATTCGAGGGTTATCCATTGCCCACTCAATTTTCCCCCTTCAACAAGAATATGAAGTCGGATTTTCAAAATCATGCGCGATTTTAGAGATATTTGAAAAATACAATTATGGGGCATTTCGAAGCACATGAGGGGTGCTTCAATATCTCCCCCTTGGAAATATTCATCCCTGAATGTCAAAGAAACATATGTAAGAGATGAAATCATGAGACTTCCAGCCTGATATGAATGCAACAAATGCACTTAAACATCATTCTTAAAAAGTGTTACACATATGCATCAAAATCATCACAATTTGTCAACATGAACATGTATGCATGTGAAAATGGCATGATGGCTAGAACTTAAGACTTGAAATCATATATAGGACTTAAATCATTACCTTTGGCTTGAGTAGAGTAGAAGAGATGCAGATATCATTTCTTCATGTCTGCTTCGACTTCCCATGTGGCACTTTCAACTTGTTGATTCTTCCAAAGGACTTTAATGGATGCCACATCTTTGTTTCTCAACCTTTCCACTTGCCTATCCAATATATTTACTGGGACCTCTTCATAGGTCATGTTATCATCCACCACACCCACAACTTCTAAGGGCACTATAACACTTGGGTCACCAAAATATTTCCTCAACATAGACACATGGAAGACCGGATGAACCATGTTCATATCTATAGGCAACTCTAATTCGTAGGCAACCTTACCAATTCTCCTCAAAATTCTATAAGGTGCCACAAACCTTTGGCTCAATTTCCGTTTCTTGCCAAACCAGATCACATCCTTCACAGGTGAGACCTTCAAGTAAACCTAATTATCAACATTAAACTCAAGGTCTCTTCTCCTCACATCGGAATAAGACTTTTGTCTACTTTGGGCGATCTTAAATCTCTCCCTTATTAACCTCACCTTCTCCAAAACCTCCATAACGAAATCCGATCCTAACAAATCGATCTCCCCCACATCAAACCATCCAATTGGGGATCTATAATGCCTACCATATAAATCTTCAAAAGGAGCCATACCAATACTAGAGTGGTAGCTATTGTTGTAAGCAAATTCAATAGGTGGAAGTTGTTCATCCCAACTTCCCTTAAACTCCAAAACACAAGCCCTAAGCAGATCCTCAAGAGTTTGAATTGTTCTTTAAGCTTGACCATCCGTTTAAGGATGAAAAGTCGTGCTAAGCGTGACCTTGGTACAAGACCCTTTTGGAAGGACCTCCAAAAATGAGAAGTGAATTGAGCACCATGATCCGAAATAATACACAATGTTACCCTATATAATCTAACCAACTCATGAATATATAGTTTGGCATAATTTTCAGCACCATAAGTTGTTTTAACTAGTGAAAAATGATCCGACTTTGTCATCCTATCAACAATAACCTAAATAGAATCAAAGTGTTTCCTAGTCTTTGGCAAACCAATCACAAAATACATGTTGATTTCTTCCCACTTCCAAGTAGGAATGTCTTGGGCTAGGCCACCCGACCTTTGATATTCGATTTTCACTTGTTGGCAATTGTGACAACAAGCTACAAACTTGGCAATATCCCTCTTCATACCACCCAACCAATACACTCCATGAAGTCTCTATACATTTTTGTGGAATAGGGATGAATAAAATAAGATGAATTATGGGTCTCCTTCAAAATCAACTCCCTCAAGTCATTAATATTAGGCACACATAGCCTACCTTGGTACCTAAGAACACCATTGCCCCTGGGAGAAAACCTCTACTTTACCATCCTTTACCAAAGCTTTCAACTCTAGCAAGGGGATATCAAGGTCTTGTTTTGACTTGACTTCTTCAATCAAAGAAGATTTGGAGCCATCAACAACCACTGCACCACCATTTTCAACTTCATTCAATATAATCCCCAACCTAGCTAATCGATGAACTTCTCTAGCCACCTCCTTGTTACCATCATCAAATATGTGCTAGACTAGCCATGGACACTCTACTTAGAGCATTGACCACAACATTAGTTTTGCTGGGATGATAGTGCACACTTATGTTATAATCCTTAAGGAGTTTCTAACCACCTTTTTTGCCTCAAGTTAAGAGCTTTTTGTATTAACATATATTGGAGACTCTTGTGGTCAGTGAACACATCTACACGAACCCAATACAAATAATGACACCATATTTTCATAGCAAACACCACGACTGCCAATTCAAGATCATAGGTGGGATAATTTCGCTCATGCACCTTTAGTTTCCCAGAGGCATAAGCTATCACCTTGCCATTTTACATCAAAACACACCCCAATCCAAAATAGGAGCGTAGATAAGCTTGTCCTTTAAAGTTTGAAAACTCTTTTCACATTCATCGATCAAAACAAATTTTGCTTTCTTTTGTATCAACTTTGTCATAGGGGAAACAATAGAAGAGAAATCATTCACAAACCTCTGGTAGTACCTCACTAAACTCAAAAAACACCTAATATTTGTTGGAGTCAAGGGCCTAGGCCAATTACTTATCACTTTCGTCTTCTTAGGTTCCACTTGGATTCTATCACCCTACACCACATGTCCTAGGAATGCAACCTCTTTCAACTAAAATTCACACTTATCATATTTAACAAACAACCTCTCATTCCTCAAAATTTGTAACACCACCGTCAAATGATTCACATGCTCTTCTTCACTCCAGGAGTAAATCAATATATCATCTATGAAGACCACCACAACCATATTAAGGTAGTGTTTTAAAGATGCTATTCATGAGATCCATAAATATTGTCGGTGCATTAGTCAAGCCAAAAGATATGAGCACAAATTCAAAGTGCCCATGCCTAGTCCATAAAGCCGGTGACTTGCTAGGCCTTATGAAACCCTTTTCCAACAAATCTTTTAATTGATCCTTCAACTCCTTCAACTCCACCGGGGCCATACAGTAAGGAGAAATGGAAATGGGATATGTATCGGGTAGGAGGTCTATGCCAAATCTATTTGCCTTTCAGGCCGAACACCGGGATGTTCATCAGGAAAGACATCAAGAAATTCATTGACCACCAGAATCAACTCAATAGGAAAGACTTTAAACTCAACATCCCTAACCCTTACAAGATGGTAAATGCAACCCTTAGAAATCAATTTCCGGGCTTTAAGACGAAATAAACCTACTCTTAACCACCACATTATAAATTTTCCCTCAAAGATGGGCTCATTAGGGAATTGAATCTAACTTTACAGGTTCTACAATCAATAGAAACATGATATGTATGTAGCTAATCCATCCCAAAAATAATATCAAAATCGACCACGTTAAGTTCAACAAAATCACAAGGCAAGACTTTATGTAATATGGACAAGGGACAATCCCTATAGACTCTTCTAGCAATAATGGACTAATCAACGGGGGTAGACACTTTATAGGGTTCACACAACAATTAGGAACACACATAAAGCTTATTGGCAAAAAAAGGAGTAATGAAAGAAAGACTGGCACCCAGATCTATCAATGCATACACATCATAATAAAAAACCTTTAACATACCGATAACAATATTAGCACCTCATCTACTCCTTGCCTCCCTTGAAGAGCGTAGAACCAATTTTGCATGGAGCACCCCCTTGCTAGCCTCCCTTTGCCCTTGACCCACATTAGCACCTTGGCCTTGAGAGCGACCATCCATACCCTTGTTTTGAGCATGAGGGCAATCAACAATCTTGTAAACCACTTTACCACAACCATAGTTGGCACTAGAATCCCTCAAGCATGGATCATCATGATTTCTCCCACACTTTTGGCACGTAGGATTAGTCATCCCACCATTTCCACCTTGAAACCTTGGGTTAGACACCCCATCATTAGCAAATCTCTTGGTTGGAACATTAGAGGACCCTTGGGCTTCGAATTGTGACCTTGTTGAAAATGACCACTATGGAGATTGGCCAAATCGCATAGTGAAATTCATCTCTCACCTTTGATAAAAAGGATTGGTGAACTTAACTTATCGTCCTAGATGCTATACACTAGAAAAGAATTAGGTTATCTGGTGATACTGAGTTGGGGAATCATGGGGAACACAATACCCTAGTTTCTCTCCATATTGATTTCTCTCTTGTATTAGTTTAGTTTTATTTTATGTTGATTATTACAACCCACCCCCCCGGGAAAGTAAGTTGCTTAACCACTCAAATTGCAACCATTGAATTCTCTTGAGTCTACGTATTCCCTATGGGTTTGACCTTAACTTTTGTTAGGTTCTATTTCTTGACATTGACTCTTTATCCTCTAGAAAGAAGGTGAAACTTGGGTGACATCAAGATTTTGGCGTCGTTGTCTGGGAATGTGCCTAGACTTACTTAATTCATAGTGATTTAAGTGTTAATCCTTATTTCTCATACTTTACATTTTGTTTTTTTTTTGGTTCTTTTTCAGGGTTAAGTGTAGAGTATACCCAACACCCAGAGTCAAGGCAATCCCTTAACTCCATTTGATCTAGAGATCCATAAAACGTTGAGAAGAATGGCCCAAGGTAATAACAACAACATGGATAATGCAGCTCTGAACAGGAACAACAATGATAATGTTAAGAATGAGATACCACCTCTTTTGAGGACATCGCTCCACAGCTTCAGGATTTGAATGTCAATGCTTATCAGTGGAATCAATATAGGCTAAATCTGATGGCTATGGAGGTGACTGGAGCTATTTTGTTGCCACCACTACCGGCTAACACAAAGTTCACAATCTTGAGTGGGTTGCTTCAGATACTACAAAATCGTGGGCTATTTGCAGGCTTACCATCGGAGGATCCTCATAGCCATCTACACAATATGGCATTCATTAGCAACAGCGTGATGGGAGCACAAAATCTATCTATGGATACTGTGGGACTTCGTGTCTTCCCACTGTCCCTTACAAGCAATGCAGCATTATGACTATCTAAGCTCTCACAGAGTTCAATCACCAGTTGGGCAGACTTGCATAAGGCTTTCTTAGAGAGGTACTTCTTTAGATCAAAGAAGCTCAAGTTGATGGACCAGATCAACAACTTCGAGCACTTCCTGGTGATTCATTCAGTACTACTTTGGAGCAGTTTACCAAATGTTTAAGAAGCACCCTAGACTACAAGATAGTCGATTATGCCTTGGTGGAGATCTTCTATCGTGCCCTTGATGAGAATAGTCAGGCTTGTGCTGACACTATCATGGGGGATGTTCTTGGACCAACCATTTACAAGGATTACAGAGAGGATGGAAAAAGTGGTCAAGACTAATTGTACATGGGGGCAGAGAGACAGATCATCCACCAAAGGTTCGTGCGCTGTTAGTGTTGGTCTGGAGCAAGCAAGAATCAATGAGGAAATCATGCAAAAGCTTGCCTAGATTCACACAGGTATAGAGGTGATGATGAAACATAACTAGGAGTGAGTGAATGCAATGGTGCATCACACTCCACGTGCATCCATTATGATGAGCCTTATTATGACAAGGACACGTGCTTTGTTATTAATCAGTCAGGGGGTTTCTAGACCAATGCCCAAGGGTCCAATCAAGACTATTGGCACCAAGGTCAAGAAAACTAAGGTCGGAACTTAATAGAGATAGAGCTTATAGGGACAGCCGCAGAGGATATTATGAGAGGAATAGAGGTCCAGAGAGATATATAGATTAGGGTTGCAAAGAAGGCTTCAAAAATAGTCCTTATATGCCACCATATAACCGTGATGTAGATGCAAGAAGTTCCAGAATCGAGGAGATGTTTGATCGCCTATTGAAGAGAGCTGAGACATAGGATGAGACTCTGAGGGGCATGAAATCTGAGATTTCTAGTATAAATCAGAAAACAAAGTCTCACTCTGTGGCTATCAAACAACTCAAGCAATAATTTGGTCAAGTGTCAACTCAACTTGACTAGTGTTAGAGGGGTACATTTCCTAGAAACATAGTTCAAAATCCTAAGAATGAAGTAAAATGTATGGCGGTTACTACGCAAGGTCTCAAGAGCACCATTGATCCTCGCATGCCAGTTGATGAGGAAGATATTCGAGAGGAGATGGATATAGCCAACAATGCAGAGATAGGAGATGATCATGGCAAAGAGGGGATGAGTGAAGCTACTGATGCGCCACAGAAGTTGAAGTCCATTCCTAGGCCTCCTTCTCCCTTTCCTCAAAGACTCAAAAAAAGGAGGAGGAAGGCAAATTCAAGAACTTTCTCTCAATGCTTAAATAACTTTCTATCGACATCCCTCTCATTGAGGCATTGGAGAAGATGCCAGGGTATGCTAACTACATGAAGGACCTGATCAATAAAAATTGCATAGTGAGCCAGGAGCTCTCCCAAGAACTTCAGCATTGCAGTGCTTTGCTACGAGGTCCCTAGTCTAGAAGCGAGAAGATTTCGGTGCTTTCACCATGCCCTGCACCATTAGAGATATGAATTGAATGAGGGAACTATATGATCTAGGTGCCAGGATTATTCTGATGCTTCTTGCAGTCTACAACAAGATTGGATTGGGAGCCCCTGCTCTGACGAGCTTGCAACTATTGATGGCGGATCACATGTTGAAGAAGCCTGTAGTGATACTATACAATGTGCTAGTAATATTGAAAAGTTTATATTCCCTACAGACTTTTTGATCCTAGATTGCAAAGTCGACTTCGACGTCGCAATCATCTTGGGAAGACCATTCGTAGCCACTGGGTGAGCACAAGTGGATATGGAAGCTAGTCAACTCAAGTTCAGATTGAACGACAAAGAAGTCATCTTCAATATTTGTTGGTCCATGAAGTTTCCCAATGATCTAAAGAGTGAAGTCTGAGTATCCAATTTGTCCAAGTTGTGCCGCGATAATAAATCAACCACTTCTTAGGAGGCAACCTAAGATTTTTGATGTAGTAATTAGTTATAGGATTATTTTTAGCTTTTTTAGATTCATAGGTAGTTAGTTTCTTGTACTTTGATTGTAATTTTAGATATTGGGCTGGTTGCATATAAGGTAACAGTGTGTTCTATGAAGAATGTGTAGGTACAGGACTAAGTCAACCATTTTTGCCTGAGAAGAGCATCAGGAAGTGTCTATATGACTGGGTCTACAGATAGTAAAACACTTTAAGAACTGTTCCCCATCTCATAGAGATTTCCAGTGAGCAAAGAAATCATGCACTCCAGTCCACAAGCCAACTTTATGATCACTAGAAAAAACTACAGGTTGTGAATGGGGCTCGTGGACCCTAGGTAAGTTCCTTAAACAAAATTTCTAAGTTTTGAGGTTTCTACCACCAACTCTATAAGTTTTAAATCACTTTATCACTCGTAGACTGGTCTGTGAAACCCAGTCCTGAAATCTAAGATTTGGATATTATACGAAACCATGGTTTACGGGTCGTAAAATAATCTATGTCCTGTAATCAGGGTTTCATTGAGTCCAGGCCCATTTAAACATTTAGTTGACTTGGTGAAGGTATAATTTGACCCCATTCTCAACCTAATTTACAAAAATAAGTCAGCTAACTCCTCCCCCTTGTGAATTCGATCACCAACATCAACAAGACCCCATTTTTTGGCGACCTTTCTGGCAACCTGCGGTCTAGTGACTAGTCACCTCCTTCATCTTCTTTAACTTAACCAAACATCATGGTAAGTTTTCAGTTAATTTGAAACATTTAATTTTCCTTGTTTTGTATGATTGAATTGTAAATTGTGTTAGGAATGGTGTTTAGATATGAAATTTATATTTGATATTAATTCGTGCTATTTGAAATTAGGTTGCCCATGTTTGAATGATTGTCTTAATCTGGAATTCGGAACTTTGGCCTTGTGTGAATATTTTGAATAGTTGTTGGTGCCTATTGAGTCACCCACTATGTATGATAAAATGATTTTGTTTGTGAATTGATGGGTGGTGATATAGGTGCGTAATGTTGTTGAAATTAATCATAAGTGGTCGAAATTGTAGGGTAAACATGCTTAATCACTTTCGGTGGGGTATATGTGTTGTAGAACATGTTCAGGGTACTGGTTGTGGTATGGAAATCATGTGGATGTGTGTTCTTTGCTTCGATGCTGATAGAATACTTGTTAAAAAGTCATTTGGGGTCCATTATGATTAGCTTAGAAACTCAGGTAACTGAGTTTTCTTATTTACGTGTGGCCTTTACAGCCTATTGATCATTCCACGAGTCATAATTGCCCCTCATGTAAGATTCCAGAAACTTAAAGTTTTTGAGTATCCATTGGACGAAACATTCCACAAGTCATGGATCACTTTACGATTCGTAGATAGGTCTCGTAGACCCTTGCCTGAAATAGATTCACTCACATGAAATCTCTATGACCTAGTCTACGACTCGTAAACAACTTTACGAGTCGTACCTGGTATAGTAGATTTTTCCAGTTACAAAAATTATTCAAACACCTATTTTATGAGAGTTCTTTACGGCTCGTACTACCAACTATGGCTCGTAAAGAATCTTTTGTGTAACCCTTCTACAACTTAATCCAATTATTTTTACATTTCAATTTTTGATTAGTAAGGCTAACCAATGTGCATAAATGTTCATGTTTCAGGTACTATAGCCCCAAAACCCAAACGCAATGAGATCTTAGACCTATACAGGAGGCTCAAAGATGAGTCTTTGGATGATGAGCAGGCCCTCATTCCGAGCAGATCCGTAGAGGACCTTAGAGTTTCTTCGAACCCAGAGGCGGATATATCACAGACTAGAGCTGCTGTTTGGGCTGGGCAGGCTCATGATCTCGTTGTTGGTACTCTCTAATATAATGAGGAAGGCAATGATGGGAGTGAGTATCTATATGACTCCATCCAGAGAGGAGTCAAGCTCTATAACAGGCTCTAAAGACAGAACGGAGATAGAGTCTTCCACACTACCTCGATCATCACCTCTAGATGCTCTACATAGCCGGTGATGCATCAAGGGCATGAAGGATATACATATGGAGGGCATACAACTAATAGAGTGGGTCAAGCCAGCACGCTCCATCTATAAGGAGCCTCGAGTCATCTCAGGTAGACTCAATAGTGTCCTCGGCCGCTAGGACATGACTCGGTATAGGCTCCAATGGCTCACATATGCACTTGGACGATACTCCCCGACCATGGTGAGGGAGTTTTATGCTTCTTATGTGGCCATCGTTCAAAGAACTCTTCCTAAGGGGAAGAAGCCCATCTCTCAACCTAGACTGACCGAGACCAGAGTGAGGGGCCGGCAGGTGGATATATCGGAGGTCACCATCCGTTGGATGCTATTTGGACTAGATTTCCCTGCCACCAGATCTAACATAGAGTTCGACTACGGGGTAGGGTAGATGGGGGAGTCACTTATGGTGAAAGATCCAAAGCAACGAGCTGCTTTTATGAGATGGGTTGCCAGATATATTTTTGAGCGGGGTCCGGAACCTACATGGTTCACCATTTACTCGGAGCCTATTGTCAAGGCTTCTCAGATTTCTTGTCAAGTTTCAGTGGGCTATTGTTTGTTCATGCATCAAGCCTACACTTGTTGATAATACGTTGATGTCAGAGCTCATAGTTTTAGTTGCCAACATCTTAGTTGGCTATGATATTGATTTGGACTGCCTCATTGCCTTGTAGATTCATGAGGCAGTACTAAAAAAGTCCACCTCTATCCCATTCCCATACTTGATATACAAGTTCTGTCTAGAGTCAAGGGTGGATAGTTTGGTGGACTAGCTGATTGAGGCACATCGTATGTGGATCCCAACCTGATCAAGGCTGAAGAGTACTCGGTGGCACTCCAGCGAGCACAACCTCCACCCATTCCTAAGATATTCACTCTATTGACATCGCCTAAGGGTTCACAGACCACCACTGCCATGGCTGCCACTACTGAGGAGAGGCCCCCGCAGCTCGAGGAAGATGAGGAGATGGGTCCCACCTTTTCTGTCCTACACCACATGCCAGGACTTCACAAGTGACTCTCGCGGGCATGGTATATGTGTTTGCTGCATCTACCCTGACCATGGCGCAGAGGTTATCACACGTTGAGTTGTAGTTGACTCAGCTTGTTCATCAGATTAAGACACGGGCCCACCAGGCCATTTCAAACTTTGAGGGTCGTATGTAGGCATTCACGCTCACTACTATTCAGGACTGCATCTCTACTGTGGATACTTATATTGACGCATTCGAGGAGAAGATACAGAAGAGCTTGAGCAAGCCCCGACCATTAGACTTGCTAGCCATTCAGACGAAGATCCAATAGCTCTGGATTGACATGACAACAACATTTATGACACTGGTGACACTACCAGAGACCACACTCCAAGTGCCAGTGGTTGATCGTTTTGCTCCCGATGAGCCTATCTATTCTTCTCATGGGAAGATACCCCACCAAGATGATGATCTTGATGTTATACACTTTTAGGTGGGAATGACTGAGCGGTAGGAGCTTGCACTTGCCTTTAAGGAGTCGAGACGAGAGACAGAGATGAGACATGCTCGTGAGTAAAGCAGCTGAGGGTTACTGGTCCCTTCGGATAGAGTACTATTGCTGAGCAGACTACCCCGCAGGAAGAAGGTGGCCAGACTCAGCCACAGACTGGCGCTTAAGTGCCTAGGTATGCTTTTTTACCCCTTTATGTTTTACTTTGTTATTGATTTTGTGCATTGGGGATAATGCACAGCTTTTTGATGGGGTGTGAGTAGTTATGAGCCTCAGTGAAGTTTGAGTAGCTAGGATCTATAACTACTCCAACTTTTGATCCTGGGGTTTTCTTGCCTATGTTCTTTTTCCCTGTGGATATTTACTTTCTGTTGAACCGGCATGTTTAGGATGTTTAGATTATATGTGTAGCATATAGTACTAATACCTATGGTATATAACATGTTTTTGTGTTTTTGTTGAAAAAATGATACCCACCAAAAATTTTGATTAGTAGTTTGATAGCAACCATGCATGTATAGGTGTATGACAATGTTTGTTCTGACAAGTGAAGATAAATTGAGATAAAAAGCATGATCTAAGAATCTGTTATTGATAATGCATGTAGTGCCATGTGAGTGTGAGCTTAATTTGCTAGATTCTTATGTTGTGTGCTAATTTAGAACTTGCCCTGTTACTCTAAGTTAGACTGTAGATTAATTAGATTAGGAAAGGATCTTAGACCATTATTCATACTAGCCCACTTAGCCTAAAATGACCAACAAAACTACGATTTATCTCCTGTTTCTAATGTTTGAGCCTAACATGTACCTATTATTTAAAAACACTTGGTTGACCTAGCCTTATTATTTGTAAAATCCTAAAATTGGCCCTGGTCCTTCCTTGAACATTGTGCACCTTGACTAAGGAAAAAATCCTAAGTTGAGGGTGGCTACCAAAAGTGGCCCTGGTTCTAAGGATGGATATTACGCACGTCAACACAGGCCAAAAGCCTAAGTTTAGGGTGGTTGGTATAAGGGTAAAGCACAAAAATAAGAGGGTAAATTAGTGATATAGAGAAAAAGGGAAATATCATGTATTGGGTGCAAGAAAAATAAGTGATGTCTTAGTTGTGAGCTAAAAAGAAAAGTGAATTGTAAAAGCAAGTTAAAAAGTTGAAAAATGAAAAACAAATACACCCAGAAAAGCTTGAAATAGGAGGAAGGAAGAATGAGATGAAAATAATAGAGTTGGTAGGGTGAAAATGTAGAAAAACACAGTGTCAAGGATGGCCTTTAATCGCTATGCTCCTAACATACCATACCAATGCCCCTTAAGTCTACGTTATAAGCCTAGAAAGTCCTAAACTGATCCTGGTCTTGTTAGTTGAAGGTCTGAGTCATCAGTATAGGGGAAAACCTATGGTATTAGGCAGGATACATGAATATCTATTGTGAGAATGAGTGATTTTACATAGTCTCGAGATTATACATGAAAGTAGCATTGTCAAATATGGAACTTCTTTCTCTAAGGGTACTTGCATTGCATTGTTAGCGATAAACTTGTTCAGTGATTGTGGATTGTTGATAATACCTTACTTTTCATAGTTTGGTTGAATTATATACTTGTAATACCCTATAATTAATTAAAGGTAATTTGGTCTTTAGCTTTTGTTTTCCATCAATTTAAAAAAAAAAGAAAAGAGAAAGGAAAAAGGAAGTTGAAAAAATATAATAGGGCTAAAAGCCCCAAACCCTCTATGGTAGTAACATACTGAAAATTACAAGAAAAAAAAAGAGAGAAGAAGGAACGTTCTGAGGGAGTTAGTGAAGGAAAAATGCAGCTATTATTGAAGTCTATCACGACCCAAGTCTAGGGCCTAGATGTGACACAGCGAATGGGGAACCCGAAGGAACCCAGACAAGCCTCTTAACTTGTCATTATACATCATTGGTTGAGGAAGCATATAAAACATTAAGAGCAAGAGAAGGGGCAAAGGAGCTTAGGGAAAAGCTTGCACAATATCATAGTCAAGAGACAAGAGTCAAAGTCAGATCATAGATACATCACATGTCCAACAAACACCTCTAATACAAAGATAAGGGTGGGGACCAGTACAAGCAATCGGGCTCACCCTCATAATCAAAATAGACAATAAAGAAGAATATCTCAATACATAATAAGAGCAACAAAGACTAAGGTCCCCAAAGTGGTGGACTCACCAACTAGCTTGAGTAATAACGAACTAGCTACGTGGAGGAGGTGGATGATCAACTTGCGCACCGGTTATGCATTAGTAATTTTGAATGTACTAAGTATGTAGAATGCAATGCAACGACAGATAGACATCATAATCAAAATGCATAACAATAGGCAATAGACATCATATAACAATATGGCATGTATGATCAATGCTTAAGTAAAATATGCTTGAGTAACTAATGCTTATATAGGAAAACATATGTGTATGAAGACCAAGCTAGATTTCTAAAGTACAAACCCTTTGGTAGGTTAGTGATGATGCCACACCATCACCCAAGTGTCAAGGTACAAACCCCTTGATAGTTTAGTGATGATGTCGCCCTATCACCCTGGTGCCAAGGTACAAACCCCTTGATAGGTTAGAGGATGGTCACACCCTACCTCCCATGGTGATTAGGGCATACCCCTCAATTGACTATGGTGAATCCAACACTATATAGAGAGATATCATATACATACTTTCCTTCTATCATCATCATAAAGTCATATACATATTCTTATTTCATCATTATAACATAAGACATGCTTTGGACCTTCAATTCCTCAAGAAACCATGACTGAACATTTTATCAAACACGTGGCAGGTGTGTAATGGAGGTATAAAACCATGTAATTTATAAATGAAGTCATGCAAGAAAGTTCATTGTAAAACCATCAATACAAACCTTGCAATACCCTCAATCAAAATACATCACAACCCCTCATCAAATCTTACAATAGATCCAACATTTATAACTCACAACATAGCAAAATAGTCACAACTTTATATAACTTTAACATTATTTATAGACATGTTCGTACTAGTAAACCCATTTGTGAAATCAACTTTGAATCATGTAAATTGACTAAACAGGAGGTTAGGGCACCATGAGTAGAAGGATCCAATAGTTGAAACCCACATATCTTAGGTCTAGAGTTGCTTGGAATTGAGATTGGTAAGAATGGAGGCTTGGAGATGATCTTGGAATACAATCTTGTTCTTGGGTTTTCTTTGAAATTAAATTGGGGCTTGATGGAGGTTTTTGAGAAAATTGAGAGTGTATTTGAGATGAGAGTAATGAGTTTGATCCTTTGGAATATTGTTTAGGTCTTATTGGAAGGTTAAGATAACATTGGAAGTCTAAAAAGGGCATTAGAGTAATTAGCATTTACGAAAATGCCATTAGTGAACGGATGGAAAATTTGGCAAAGTGTGGCCTCCATGGAGGGTTGATTGGTTGTGTGGAACTCCACGGGTCATGTGGAGTGCCCATGAGACAAGAATTAGATAGAAAAATGAAATTGGAACACTCGAGAAAAAGTTAGCGTCGACGTCACTTTGACGGACCACTTCACGGGTCATATGGTGCTTCACGGTCTATTTAGTGGTCCGTCGCACCACACTTAGTGCAAAAAGTGAGATCCGTCCACTCACACCCAGCTTCCACGGGTCTTCATCCTCCACACGACCCGTCAACAATGCCCGTGGCACCACTCTTAGCCACATTTTCCCCAAGTCCAACAAGCTTCCTTTGGCGCACCTTGTGGCCATCCACACGGTCAGTGGCGAGCCACATGGCCCATGCCAATGGTTGTGTCACATTCCTTAGTGCCAAACATGGCCTTTTCCAATCCTAGATGCCCCAAATGGCCTATCAAAGTCCACACTGGCCGTCAAGCTATCCATTTGACACCACTACACAAGAGGGTCTCACGAAAAAGATAAAAACTCCTTCATCCGACAATGGAATGAGGTCAAAGCAAGTGCATTACAAAGATAACTTAAACGGATTCCTATTCATTAGGACCAAAATGGCCTTTTCCAGCCCCAATCCATCCAAATGGTGCTTCCAATGCAACACTGCCCGTCAAACTATCTGTGTGACATCACTGCACAGGAGGGTCTCATGAAAACGGTCATAAATCCCTCATCCGACCTCGGAATGAGGTGAAACTAAATGCGTTGGAAAGCTAACTCAAAGTGCTTTCATTTAACATGTCGCAGGATACCTAGTTCCAAATATGTTAAAAGTTATGCTTGTTTAAAGTTGACCCTTGCATGAACCATCATTCAAAACTCAACTCTTAGGGAAGTCTTGAACTCATTTAGGTAATAGGAGTCTCCCATGAAACTAATACACCCCAAACCTAACCAAATGAGGCTTGAAACATGGATACATAAGTGCATAGAGTTATGAGGTGTCACAATATCTCCCCCTTGGGAACATTCGTCTATGAATTTCAGAGAAACGTACACAAGGAAAGTAATCATGAAGACTTTAGCCCAAACATGAATGTAACAATGCACAGAAACATGATTTTCAAGAAAATTTCAACATGTACATCAAAATTCTCAAAATCTTATTAACATGAACATGAATGCATGCAATGACATAATGGCCAAAACTTGAGATTTGGAATCATAAAAAGGACTTGACATGTCATCATAAGCTTGAATAGAATGAAAGAGATGACAATTGTTCCAAAGGGGCCTTGACGAACACCACATCCTCATTAATCAACTTTTCCACCCTTCCATCCAACACCTCCACCGGGACCTTCCCCTAAGCCAACTTGTCCTCCATATCATCCATAATTTCAAAGAGTGCTATAGCACTAGAGTCACCAACACATCCCATCCACCTAGAAGCATGAAGAACTAGACAAACCATATCTACATCCATAGGCAATGCCCAAACTTATGCAACCTTACCAACCTCCCTCTACACTCTGTAAGGACTCACAATCCTCAACTCAATTGTCAACCTTAAACACATCTAGTCCACTTGGTACCACAACCACCATCTCCCCCTTGGGAAACAACCTCCACTCTATCATCTTCTCACCCAAAACTTCCAACTCTTATAAGGCGGAATCAAGGCCTTGCCTAATCTAGACCTTTTAACCCAAGAAGATTCGAAATCTCCAAGGACACTATACTACCATTCCCAACTTCCCTCAACCTACTTCTAACCTAGCCAACCGATGCACCCTACTAGTATCCTCTTTGCCACCATTATCCATATATGCTAAGCTACCCATAGGCACCCTACTTAGAGCACCAACCACAACGTTAGCCTTATCGAAAAAACTAAAGCACACTCATATCATAATCCTTAAAGAATTCTAACCACCTTCTTGTTATCCACAAAACACACTTATCATCATTTAGTAAACAACCTCTCATCTTCCAAGACTCACAGCACTACCCCCAAATAATTCACAACCTCTACACAATTCAATACCTCATCACTAGAGAACACTACAAATATATAAAGGTAGGGTTTTAAGACCCTATTATAGAGACCCATAAACATAGCCAATGAATACATCAACCAATCTCCATGAAAACACAACATGCATGCAACTATTCCATCCCAAGTATAACACCACAAACCACCACACCAACTCTAACAAGTCACAAAGCAAAACCTAATGCAAGATGAACATGGATCAACACTTATGGAATTTCTAGCAACCAAATAGAATAAAGAAAGAAACAATGGCACACCGGCCCCAACAATGCATACACATCAAAGCAAGGAAACTTCAGCTTACCGGTAATAACATCAGGCACTTCTTACCTCCCTTGAAGAGCATAGAAATGATTACGCCTTGGAGAACCCCCTCTATCAACTTTTAGACCTTTACCCTTGTTGCGATACAGAGGGCATTCAAACTTTTTGTGACCCATCTCCCCACAACTAAAACAAGTATTAGTTCCCCTTAAGTATGGGCCGCTATGACCCTTACCACACTTCAAAACCCAACAATTGGAGCCATACCTTCAATACCTCGGGCCCTTGGGAAATCATTAGCAAAGCCCACCTTAGAATCATGAGAAGACCCTTGGCTATGATGAGACCGACCACCCGTTTGGAAATTATCCTCAAAATGGGCCCTTTTGGCCTCATGATCTCTTCTCTTCCTCAATTCCTCCTCCTCCATTTGTTCAATATATATCATCAACCGAGACAAGTCCATGTCACCAATTAACAAAGTGGATCGATATTCTTCACTCACCAAATTGGATACAACCATCACAAACTTATTCATCCTAGATCTAGGATCGGCCACCAAATGAGGAGCATATTTTGAAAGTTGATTGAACTTGAGGGCATACTCCCTCATGCTTATAGCACCTTGTTTAAAATTCATGAACTCTACCAACTTTGTTTCCCTAAGATCAAGAGGGAAGAACTGATTAAGGAAAGCCAATTTGAACTCCTACCAAAGCACCACATTACCATTTCCCTTCTCCCCCTTCCATTGATAATACCATATCTGGGCTACCCCTTTGAGTTGGTATGCCGACAACTCTGCCTTTTCATTCAGCCCAACACCTATGATAACTGAAATCTTGTAGACCTCATCAATGAACTCTTGTGGATCTTTATCCACCTTTGACCCACAGAACAATGAAGGATTCATCCTCATGAAGTCCCTTACCCTAGCTCCCCGAGTAGTAGCATCAGGGGCTTGGGCCACTTGGTTGACTTGATTAGCCACAACTTGGACAAGCATAGTGAGGGCATCCCGGAGCTCGCCATTGGTAAGTTGCTCCTCAGGAGTTTGGGCCCTTCTTCCTAGAGTGTTAGGCATGATCTCGCACAACGAAGAACAAACGTTAAGGGGAAAAACTTACTACAACTCTATGGTATGACTTAGAACATGAATAAGGGAAACATTTCCTAAAACATCTCATAGCCTCATATTCATAGTCATGGCGCGCTTCGCAACCATGAATAGAGCTTTAATAAACGTGGTGTGTTAGACTCCGAGGATCTATCAACCTAGTGCTCTGATACCAAGTTTGTCACGACCAAGCCTAGGCCCTAGACGTGACACGACGAATGGGGAACCTGAAGGAACCCCAGACAAGCTTCCTAACTTTTTATTGCACAGCATCGGTCGCGGAAGCATATAAAACATTAAAGAGAAAGAATATGGGAAAAGGGGCAAAGGGGCTAAGGGAAAAGCTTGCACAATATCATAGTCAATAGACAAAAGTCAAAGTCATATCATAGATACATAACATGTCCAACAAATATCTCTAATACATAGATAAGAGCGAGGGACAAGACAAGAAACTAGGGTCACCCTCATAGTCAAAATAGAAAATAAACAAGAATCTCTCAATACGTAATAAAAGCAAGATAGACTAAGGTCCCCAAAGTGGAGGACTTACCAACTAGCATGAGTAGTATCGAACTAGCCACGTGGAGGAGGTAGATGATCAACTTGGGCACCGGTCCTACATGGTGATATCATGTAGGCAAGAGTATGCGTTAGTACATCTGAATGTACTAAGTATATAGGATGCAATGCAACGAGAGATAGACATCATAATCAAAATGCAAAACAATAGGCAATAGAATCATATAACAATATGGCATGTATGATTAATGCTTAAGTAAAACATGCTTAATTAACTCATGCTTATATAGGATATCATATGTGTAGGAAAGATCAAGCTAGATTTCCAAAGTATAAACCTCTTGGTAGGTTGGTGATGATATCGCCCCATCACCCAGGTGCCAAGGCACAAACCCTTTGATAGGTTAGTGATGATGTCGACCTATCACCTTGGTGCCAAGTTACAAACCCCTTGATAGGTTACCAAGGTACAAAACCCTTGACAGGTTAGAGGCTGGTCACACCCTACCTCCCATGGTGATTGAGGCATACCCCTCAATTGGCTATGGTCAATCCAACACTATATAGAGAGATATCATATATATACTTGCCCTATATCATCATCATAACATCATATACATAATCTTATTTCATCATTATAATATCATTCATAACATAAGACATGCTTTTGACCTTCAATTCCTCAAGAAACCATGACCGAATATTTTATCAAACACTTGGCGGGTGTGTAATGGGGGTATAAAAACATGCAATTTAGAGATGAATTCATGCAAGAATATACATTGAAAAACCATCAATACAAACTTTTCAACACCCTCAAGAAATATACTTTAACAACCCCTCATCAAATCTTATAATAGATCCAAGATTTATAACTCACAACATAGAAAAATAGTCACAACTTTACATAGCTTTAACATAATTCAGACATGTTCATACTAGTAACCCATTTGTTAAAATTAACTTTGAATCATACAAATTGAGTAAAAAGGAGGTTAGGGCACCATGGGTGGAAGGACCTAGTGGTTGAAACCCACATACCTTAGACCTAGATTTGCTTGGAATTGAGATTGGGAAGAATAGAGGCTTGGAGATGATCTTGGAATCCAATCTTGTTCTTGGATTTCATTAAAATTGAATTTGGGGCTTGATGAAGGCTTTATTAGAGAATTGAGAGTGCATTTGATATGAGAGTAATGAGTTTGATCCTTTGGAATATTGTGTAGGTCTTTTAGGAAGGTTAAGATAGCATTAGAAGTCTAAAAAGGGTATTAGAGTAATTGGCATTTACGAAAATGCTATTAATGAACGGATGGAAAATTTGGCAAAGTGTGGCGTCACTGGAGGCTTGATTGGTCGTGTGGCACTCTACGGGTCCTGTGGAGTGCCCTGAGACAAGACTTAGAAAAAATGGAATTGGAACACTTGAGAAAAATTTAGCGTCGATGTCACTTTGACGGACCACTTTACGGGCCGTGTGGTGCTTCACAGGCCGTTAGTGGTCCTTTGCACCATACTTAGTGTAGGAAATGAGACTATTCCACTCACGCCAAGGTGCCTCAAGTCGTCACCCTCCACACGGCCCGTCAACAGTGCCCGTGGCACCACCCTTAGCCACATTTTTCCCAAGTCCAACACGCTTCCTTTGGCACACCTTGTGGCCATTCACACGGTCAATGACGAGCGATACGGCCCGTACCACTGGCCGTGTCACCTTCCTTAGTGCCAATACTAGCCTTTTCTATCCCCATCTCCCCAAACGGCCCGTCAAAGGCCACACTGGCCGTCAAGCTGTCCGTTTGACATACTGGACAAGAGGGTCTCACGAAAATGATCAAAACTCCTTCATCTGACATTGGAATGAGGTAAAACCAAGTGCATTATGAAGATACCTTAAAGGTCTTCCCACCACTTAGGCCCGAAATGGCCTTTTGCAGCCCCAAGCCATCTAAACGGCCTATCCAAGGCAACATTGTCCGTCAAACTGTCCGTGTGACATTACAGCACAGGAGGGTCTCATGATAACGCCTATAAATCCCTCATACGACCTTTGAATGAGGTGAAACAAAGTGATTTAGAAAGTAAACTCAAAGGGCTTTCATTTGATATATTTTAGGCCACCCAATTCTAAATGTTCTAAAAGTTATGCTTGTTTAATGTTGACCCTTGCATGAACTATCACCCAAAACTCAACTCTTAGGGAAGTCTTGAACTCATTTAGGTACTAGGAGTCTCACATGAACCTAATACACCCCAAACCTAACCAAAAGAGGCTTGAAACGTAGATATATAAGAGCATAACATAGAGTTATGGGGTGTCATAGAGCCGCTATCCACAATTTGTCATAGATTCAGTAACAAGAATCAATAGTGGTTCTGGCAATTTATGGAGAAGAACAACTTGCATAACTAAATCTTAAGGTAGTATTTTAGTCCTTCAGCATAATTATTTACATATTATCGGGCAAAATACTGACAAGAATTAGTTAGTATGATGAGTTTATTTATGGCCGACTAACCTAGGTTGAAAAAGGGTGGGAAAGAAACTAATTTGTTACATCACCTTCATATATTGGAGTTAAGATGGATAGAGAAAATTTTGAAAGTAAGTAAAATCAAGATAATCCTTTGAACTCTCTTCGAATTAGATGAATAAATGATATGAATTGGAGTAGTTGATGCATTAGGAGTTGTGTTTTGTAGATTATATTAAAAAAACTCAAGTCCTCACTCAGCTCTCAGGCTGTCTGGGAATAGCTCCACCAGACATAGAAGAAAGGAGTGTAGGATTGGTAAGCTTTGTCGGGTCTTCTTTTATTCAAAATGTCTCGTGATCTTCAACCAATTATGCGCTTCAATATAATTACCGAGAGTAAGCACTATAGCCTGTTTCCATGCCAAGATAACTTTGGTGTTCTTTCGATCGCACTAAAGAGGATTTTAGTAATCATAATATTATTATATCCAAATCGTGTGAGCAGAAAGAGGCAGCAAAGACTCCACTCTCCCTATCGGACTAAACTAGTTAGTCTCGGGGGAAGGCGCCTGGGTTCCAACCAACCTTGAAAGAGTGCGTAATAGCTCACTGATCGAGTGCTCTTGCGCCGAAGATGAACGAGGCTAAATGATCTGCCGAAGCTGTGGGATGTAAAAATACATCGGTAGGAGAGCGTTCCACCTTAAAGGGAAGCCTCCGCGCGAGTGGTAGTGGACGAAGCAGAATCGAGAATGTCGGTTTGAGTAACGGAAACATTGGTGAGAATGGGCCACCTTTCTTGTTGTTGTGGCTAAAAAGAAGCCTTAGTGATCTATCTTCCTTCTCTTAGGCCCCTAGACCATGATGTATTAGATCCCCATGAATGAGGAAAGGTACTTTCAACTAAGGTCTTAAAGTCCAGCCTGCCCATTTTGAAAACACAAGAATCTTTTTTTTTTAATCTCAAATTTCCTTAGTTTGTGGAAAAATGTCCAATTGAAAGTGCTAACATGCTAAAAAAGACTCTAACTCCTACTAGGTGAAATAGTCCTGCCCTCCCTCTAGAATTGACTTGCTAACAACATTTAATGAGATGAGCCCAGTTCATTGGACCGATGGATAAGAGAACTGAGCTGGCCTAAAAAGCACTTGGGCGCTTTACGTATGATGTAGACTCCATCAGATACATATCGATTTCTTTCTGATGGATCCAGAATAGATAGTTGTCTCATCAATAGATAGAGATCAGAGTTTAAAGATTGTTAGAGGGGCAACCCAAAAGCTGAGGTTGGGTATTTTTAGAAAAAAAAAGGTTGTAATTATCATTAATATTGATTTACTCTAGTTTAGGGCTGATTAATTGATTCTAGTATAAGTTTGGATGAGGAATTGAGCAGATAATCATAGAAGTATGTCAAAACTGATAGACTAAGAACTAGTTGAGTTACTCATGGTTTGGGTATTACATATGTATATCATCAAATGGATAGGAAATAGAAAGTCTAGAAAGGGATTGGGGAGTTCTAAAGGTGGTATGAACTTAGCTTAAACAAAGAAAGTAATATGAGATTTTTTATATGAGTATAGATTGATCGAAGGAAGTCTTACAGACTGCTTGAGGTGACAAATTTGGTACTTCTAGAAGAGTACTGTGAGTAGTAATCTTAACTCCAATTTGTGTTTTATACGTTTACATGATTTTTAGATGACTTATAAAGTGAATTGCTATTAAATGATTTGAATTTGTAAATGGGACAAGTCCTTTTACTTGATACGATACGAAATAGTTATTTATATTTTATAAGACAAGTATATTGAAATTGAGATGATTACTGTTATTGAAAGGATTTGACATTTACTTGAGATATAAGTGATTTTACATGTTTTTTTATTTACGTTTTGACATGATATGATTACAAGATTTACATGTCTTGTACTGCTTTGGAAAAGTTTATATGGTTTATAAAATTTTTAATGGGAGTAGACCTTAATGAATTCTGTAGATAATGGTGGGTATGTTAGACTTAGTGCACCTTGTATTTACCAATTACAGATTGAGCCCTTGCTAGTAGGAAGGTAGAACTAGCATACCATTACCGATATCTCTTGAATAAGGATTTATTCATACGAGATTTATAGTTATCGTCTATTCTTTTAAGAAGATAGACATATCGATTATCGATTACATCATTCTTTATTGGAAACCTCCCTAACATGTATATGATTTGATATGAAAGTATTTTATCGAGTTTGATATGAAAGTGTCTTACCGAGTTTGATATGAAAGTGTCTTACTGAGTTTGATATGAAAGTATTTTACTGAGTTTGGTATGGAAGTGTTTTACTGAGTTTATTTGCAAATGGTGTTGATTTGCTTATATGAAACAAGATTGATTATGGCTATTGATTTTTGAAAGAATATTCATTACATGATTTTGATATCCTACTAGCATATTTTCTGACTTGTCCCTCATTAAGACGGTTGTGATTATTATTATTACTCACTGAACTAGCATCCTAGTCTCCGCTACTTTTCTTTTACAGAGAATATAGATGATATCGGTGATGTTTTCGCTAGTTAGAGCTAGTAAGCTAATTTTATGGTGAGCCCCACACTTGTTTGCATGGGAAGCTAGTTATATATTGCTATGGATTTTTTCTTAAATTCTTAATGTCACTCCAAAGTCATTTGTTTTTATAAGAGTCATGAGTATTCTTTCGAGTTGTAGTCAGGTGATTAGTTTTAAACTTCTTTCATAGTTGGAGATGGATTGACATTATTGTATGGCAATTAGATTGTTGATGGATATCATGGTTTAATTTAGAGATGTTATTTGTGGTGGTGTTAATATTTGAGATAGGAAAATAATTGGATAGGCCTCAAAATAGAGAAAACTCTGCTCGATTTTCTACAGAATTCTAGGAAGGCTTACTTTGGAATTCTCCACCTTAGTGCCGATCACGATCCTAAATTAGGTCGTGATAGTATTGGTCTTTATTGGTGTGCTAGATGGCTTGAGATTTATGTGATGTACGCCAGTGGGTTGAAGTCTCTGTGGTACTATATTATCTATGTAGATTGAGTCCGTCACTAGAGGACAAGCAATAATTTTAAGTTGAGGTGTTGATGTGCTGTCAAAATACAACACTTTTGATGCTTAAAACTTGAAATTTTGCGTGTTCTCAATGCGATGTTAGTTGTTTTTATATGTTTTTATGTTATATTTGCAGGATTACAGGCTAGGCTTGATTTTTGGGAAAAGGTACAGAAGTTTCTGGTTTTTGCTGCTATACGAGACCTTTTACGGGTCGTAGGGTGGTTTTGTGGACAATTTTGTTGAGGGGATGTCTTCTGAAGTTAATTCCACGAACATGTGGATGAGCCGTAGAAGGTTTTACGAGTCGTAGAAAGATGGTTCATGCCCCGAGGATTAGAGATTGGGACTTTTTGAAGTTTCATCTAATGAAACCTCCTTTATGGATTGAGAACCACTTTACGAGTCGTAGAGGGTTGTCGTAGTGTTGAAGTCCAAATTTCCAGCAATCGAGTACGAGACCCCGATTACGGATTGTGGAATGCAATATGGCCCCTAAACCTCTTTCGTATGGCATGCCGACCAATTTCTCTATTTTGTTTAGGACATGTATTTTACTTATTATAAATAGGTTTTTAGGTTATTTTTCAGAAGTTTTCCGCTAGTGCTCAGAGAACTCAGTAATTAGAGAGAAAATTGTGATATTACATTGGAGAGTCTTTGAGAACACTTGTGTTTGAATTTTATCTTTAAGCTTGTGATTCTTATTGAAGTTGAATTTTCTTATTCTTAATTCTATTGTGTAAGTATTCAATTATGTTTTCTCAATCCATAATTCTTGAATCTACACATAGCATGAGTAGCTAAATCCACAACTAGGGTTGTGGGAACCATAAAGAACTGACAAAGTAGAACCAGATAATTCATAATTCTTGGAAGGTGTGTATGCATGTATTAATTAACTCTCTTCATTTTGCATGTTTTCTGATGGTGCCCAACATTAGAACTCGCCTAGTGTTACTGACTGGACCAAGATATAAATAAATAGGAAAAGAGATTAATTAACAGGATTTGATTGATATATTTTCATCTAATCAACCAAGCTGAGCCAAGGGAAGGTTATACTGGGACTAATATGTAAGGGTTAGTAATGCACACTATGGAGATGGGCCAAGTCGTATAGTGAAATTCACCACTTACCTTTGACAAAAAGGTTTGGTGAACTTAACTTATCATCCTGTATGCTATTCACTAGAAAATAATTAGGTTATCCGGTGATGCTGAGTTGGGGAATCTTAGGGAACAAAATACCCTAGTTTCTCTCCATATTGATTTCTCTCTTGGGTGTGTTAGTTTAGTTTTATTTTCTATTGATTATTACAACCCCTCCCATTTTATTTCTTGACAGTGACCGCTTTATCCTCTAGAAAGGAGGTATAACTTGGCGGATATCAGATAGATCTTAAATCTTGTCTATGCCTCTACTAACGGTCTATTATAATCTAATAATCATAGTTAGGTGAGCAAACTCACACTTTAATCTTTCATTCATTCTTGACTTGAATATCATTCTAAGATCATGCCATATCATAGGATATCTTGTGATGCAATACACTAATACATGTAAATTAGCTTTAAGATCTTGAAACTAGAAGGAAATATGCATACTCATATGTATCCATGACAACCAACCCATACTTGATGTAACCCATAAACCAATTCACAAACCCATTACTTGAAATTAATAAGATACATGACTAAATATACCAATTCATGAAATTCATGTGATTTAGACTTTATTCATATACAATAATAATAAGGAAAATATGAGTTTAAGTAAAATCGAGCAACCCTCCACCAACTTTATAACCCAAAATTCCTTAAATAAAGAAGAATCATAAATAGCTATTGAATCTTGAAATTGCTAGTTATCCGTGTAAGAGAGTAGTAGGATTCACCAATTTAAAAGATAATTTAAGGAACCAATATCATCATCTTCATATCCCCAAATTGGCTTGTAAAGAAATCTCAAATAGTCATGAGTTTCAGAAAAAGAACTTAATTTATAGTATTTGATGCATATAGGAGTACAATCTATCAATTTAAAACTAATTTTAGGAAACCCATCAAATATCGTCAAATCCCTAACTTTCATAATATAGAAATTCAAGACATAACATCCATCCCACAAAATTAAACATTATTTCATAATAATATAGGTTAACTAACATCAATAAATTCATAACATAAATAATTGGAAGCATAATATGAAACCCATGAAAAATTACATACTTGAAATTAAAGAATGGAGTAGAAAATAATTTGAGTCTTCATAGGTGAAAGAATCCCACGGATGAAATCCACATACCTTTCAGCCTTCCATAGAATTTTGAATAAAGTTTAAGTTTGAACTTCATGATTCTTGAAGAATTCTTCACTTGAACCTTGAAAGAAGACTTGAGAAGATTTTTGGGTATTCGGGGTTCAAGGGTTTGATTGAGAGTGTTGAGTATATAAATATAGGTATGAGAGGGTAAGAAGGTCAAAACCTCCCTTAGGATGCCGAAACATATATGGGGAAAATGACTCAAAAGCCCCCACTTAAAATAAAAAAATGATCCCTAGATGGAACCTTCTAAGAAGGCCATCCATGACCCGTCAAAAACACCACCGCCCGTAGTATGGGTCATATGTGCAGGTAGCCCAACGGTGCTTCATTAAATGGATGTAACTTTTTGGTTCGAACTCCAAATAAGGTAATATTAGGGCATTGAAAAGATAATCTGAAGAGCTTTCATTTGGTAGATCATCGAGCATCTAATTCATTGTGTTCTAAAAGATACGATCATTTAAAGTAGATACATATATGAACTCATACTAGAACTTTGTTTATTAGAATATTTTATACTTGGCTTGATGGGAAAGGGGCTTGAAATTGCATGAGGGGTCATGGAGGGGCTAGCTAATACTGTTAAGGGTTTAAGGGGATAGGAAAGGTCAAAAATACTATTCATAAAAATTGGGTGAATCAACCTATGAAGGCCTGATTATGAGCCGTAAATGAATGCATGACTCGTCTTGCATGTCGTAAATTATGATCTACTAGGCTCCAAAATCACAAAACTTTCCATGGTTCGTAAAGTTTACCATGGGTCATAAATCCCTTCATAGATCCCTTCTATACTTAACCAAAATTTTCAGCTTTCAAGACCCCATCTATGACCCATTATTATGACCCGTGGAGCACTTCACTACCCTTAGACTCTTCTCGTACTTTACTTCAAGAATTTGAATTTTTCACAAAGCAAACTCCTAATCCATGAGGCCTTTGTACGGTCTGTGAACTAAACCATGACCTATACTTAGGTCTCGTGCTTTCATTTTAGCGACCAAATTTTCAATTTTTGCTTTAGCCTCAACCTCAAACTTACAGGTCGTTAAAATATCCCCATTAGGAATATTCTTCCCTGAATGTTACTCAAACGAGCATGATAAGATGGAAATGAACATGTAGGAATCAATCATAAATGCAATACGCAAGCTAGACATTATTTTCATGCAAAATTTTAAATCATTAACATCAATATTAGTTTATGCACACATAACATATTTTCGTGATTGCACATAAGCTTCTAATCAAAACCAACTTTATGAACATGCATATATGATGAACAATAAGTGAAGGCTAAAATGAATGATGCATGGGGATGAACATGAAATCTACCACTTTGCCAATACCTCAATGCAACCAATTGCACCCAATCACCAATTAGAGCACCACCATTATCATTTTCAAATAAACATATACATACCGGGCAAAGCATTTCGAGCTCTTTCTTTTCCCTTCCGAGCGGCCACCAGGTAATCCCTCCTCTTGTGTCCAAACTCACTACACTCAAAGAAACCTTCTCATCCCATTAAACACTTACCTAAATGCATTCTACCACACTTATCACAACTAGGATAAGGTTTTCTCTCCCTCTTGCTCTTAGGCTCAAAGTCTTAGTAAATAGTGATCCACCTCATCAAAATGGGCCCTCTTTGACTCTCTTGAACCCCCTTCTCATACTTGCATCTCAATTTATTCTATATAAGTCATAAGCCTTAAAAATTATCCATTTCCCTTACGAGCATAGTGGTCCGGCACTCTTGGACAAGCAAGTCAGATACCTCGACATGAACTTGCTCATTCTAGCATGGGGGTCGGCAACTAATGATGGAGCATATTTGGAGAGTTGAGTGAAATTGAGAGAATACTCACTCAAACTCATATTCCCTTGCTTAATATTGATAAATTGCTGCATCTTGGCTTCTCTTAACACCAAGGGAAAGAAGCGATCTAGGAATGTATCCTTGAACTCTCTCCAGAAATAGGACCCCAATCTTCATTCTGCTCACTTTTTCATTGTGTGTGCCATATGTGAGCCACCCTTTCAAGTTGGAAGGTTGCCAACTTTGACTTTTCCTCCGAAGTCACTCCTATAACGGCCAATACTTTATGCACTTCATCCACAAACTCTTGAGCATCTTCCTCAACCTTTGCTCCATGGAACTCGGGAGGTTTCATCATAGAAAAGTCACTCACTCTAGAGGCTAGAGTGGGAGCATTTGGGACATTAACACCTTGGTTGGCTTTATTGTTCACCACTTGTGACAACATAGTCATAGTGGCCTAAAACTCCGCATGAGTCACTCCTTCATCTTGAAGGACTTAAGGCATTCTTCTTAGAGGTATTCTTCTTGGAGGAATTATCTATAACAACAACAACATACCCAGTATAATCCCACTAGGGAGGAATTATCTATAAAAGTACAAATAATGATCTATTAGAAAAGAGAACCTAGGATAACTCTAAAGCATGACATATATCATGAAAGAAGTGAGACAATTCCTAAATGCCTTATAGCATCCTCCTCATAGATGTGGCGTGCTTCACACCTATGAATAAGACTCTATTCGACGTGGTAGGTTGGACTTCAAGAACCATTTCAGAACCTTTTGCTCTAATACAAAGTTTGTAACGACCTGACCTTGGGGCCTAATCATCAAATAGTGTATGAGCGCCCTAAGACACCTCGCCCAAGCATCTTAAATATCTTAAGAATTCATAGGAAATGACATAAAGATAAGAATAAAACTAAGGGGAAATGGGTTATGGGCCACAAGTTCAAGCCATAATTAATTAAAAGAATTAGATACAACAATAGCATATGACCAACAATACCTCTAACATAACTTGGTGGGAGCTAAGACATGTTCAAGCTTACCCTCAAGTTACAATCGTAGCAAAACAAATTTAAAACTGAAAACTAAAATGGCTTAATACATCAGGCTAGAAAGAAAACTAGGATGTCATCCCTGAACTAAAGAACTCACCAACTTCCATCTTCAATGATCAAAGCTAGACACGTAGAGAATATTAAGGAGTGTTTATACCTACATGGTTAAATCATGTAGGGATAGAAGTATGCATCAGTACTTTGATGTACTGTTATATAGGTGTACAATGCATGACATGAAAACAATGAAGAAATGATTCATGCTAAGTATCATGTTAAAATCATATATTTACAAGGAATTAGTAAGTCATAATCAAGCAAAATATCATTTAAACATAAAAAGACAACTTTAGAAAGAACTTAGTAGAATGCATGGATGAATATAGTCATGAACAAGGAAATCTTATAAACTTGGAATTCACATAGGAGTTATCATTTAAATATTTTACTTTTGTCATAGAACATGAAATAATGCATACGAGAAATAAAGAATGTATCCTTACTTGAATGTGTGATGAGGCATATACACTTAAGTTAGTGAGAAAACACATGTTGTTTTGAACAATTAAAATATTAATATTCTTGGGTGAACAATGCATCACTTTACATAAAAGACTATATACTATGAAAGAAACATTAGTAATCATAGTGGAGACTACCTTGCATACTTGTAGACATAGCCATATACCTTTAAGAGAAATACCATTTGAACTTGTGAAACATTGAATCATAGAAACTTTAAAACAACTTTGAACATAATTTAAAGGTACTATCATAAATCATCATAAAAGAACACCTTAGGAACATGAGGAGAATATGACCATATGTGAGATAAACCTTTAAATAACATAAATCATGTGAGATAAACCATGGAGTCCCGATATTTTCCTTACATTGAAAGAAAGAGGAAAATCACTTTCCAAGGTGACCTTCTAAGATGCCTAAGTGGATCCACTAAAGCTAACTATTGAGCAAGCCTCTACTAACGGGTGGTCTAGAAATCAACCTCTACTAGTAGGTGACTCCTATTCCTTATGGTGGCACGTAGTTTTGAGACAATGTGATTCTACTAACAATCCCATGTCTCTTCTAATAGAGAGCTTCTGCATTCATCCCAAGGTCCATTCAGTGCTAAGTAAAACTCTCTTGGAATAATCATAAGCATGAATCATAGAGTCATTTAATATAGAAAGGTATTCTACTAACCTATCCCATAACCATTTAGAACATTAATCATCACCATAAGGATAACTCTTAAATCTTATCTATGCCTCTATGATCATTATCTTATAATCATAGTTAGGTGAGACAACTCACACTTTAATCATTCATTCATTCTTGACTTTAATATCATTCTAAGAACATGTCACGACACAGGGTATCTCATGATGCAATGCACTAATGCACAGAAATTAGCTTTAAGATCTTACAACTTAAAGAAAATATGTATACAAATATGTATCCATGACAACCAACCTATACTTGAAGTAACCCATAAACCAATTCACAAACTCATTACTTGAAATTAATAAGATACATCAGTGAATACACCAATTCATGTGATTTAGACTTTATTCATGTAGAAGAATAATAAAGAAAGTATGAATTTAAGTAAAATCAAGAAACTCTCCATCAACTTCATAACCCAAAATTGCATAAGTAGGGAAGAATCATGAAAATTATTTGTTATTCATTTATGAGAGTAGTAGGATTCACCAATTTAAAAGATAATTTAAGGAACTCATATCATCATCTTCATATCTCAAATTAGCTTGTAAAGAAATCTCAAATATTCATGACTTCCAAGTAAAATAACTTAGTGTATAAGTTTTCATGCATATAGGTAGTAGAATCCATCAATTTAAAACCAATTTTAGGAAATCCATCAAATATCTTTAAAATCCTAACTTCCATAATATAGGAATTCAAGACATAAAATACATCCCATGAAATTAAACATTATTTCATAATAATATAGGTTAAATAACAATAATAAATTCATAACATAAGCAATTGGAATCTTAATATAAAAACCTGTGAAGAATTACATACTTGAAATTAAAGAATAGAGTAGAAAACAATTTGGGTTTTCGTGAGTGAAAGGAACTCATAGATGAAACTCACATACCTTTATGCCTTGAATAGAAGTTTGAATTAAGTTGAAGCTTGAACTTTATAATTCTTGAAGGATTCTTCACTTGAACCTTGAAAGAAGGCTTGAGAGGATTGTTTAGTATTGGGGGTTCAAGGGTTTGATTGAGAGAGTGTTGAGTGTGAACCTGACATTGATTAACCTTGTAGATGGTGTCTATGTCCACCTCGTCAATTGATCAGTGGCCCACTGGGACTGATTATCATACATAACCAACTATTGGAGCGAATAAATTGAATTATGCAGAAGTTTAAAACTACCACAATTGAATATTAAACCTATTCCTATGAAGGTAGTGACGTATTAGCATAGAGAACCAAGATTAGCTTGGGAAGAGAAAGAGGCAGAGTAAATGATCATGAATGAGAATCTACAATATGCAGTCATTGGCGAGTTTTCTTACGGATGGCATGACATTCAAGATTTACGACGGCTAATACCAAAACAATGTGAGTTGAAAGGGGAATGCAATATTGCTGTTCTGAGTAATCAACATATCTTGATAAGGGCATCGCGTGTTGAAGATAATGTCAAGCTATTATACTAACTGACCTTCTATGTCATGCATAGGAATTAGACATATACAATGAGGATGCTCAAGTGGGATCCTCCATTTAATCCAAAGGAGGAAACTAGTACAACTGTTGCATAGACCTATTTCCCTTCCCCGCACCCTAACCTTTTCTGTAAAGAGGCTATTTTTTTGTTGGCGGTTGCAGTGGGGAAACCACTGCAAGTAGATTTGGCAACTAAGAGTCAGACTATACTACGTTGCGCAAGGGTTAAAGTGAAGGTGGATTGCTAAGAGATTTCCCTAAAAGAATTAATGTTGGCTTAAGGAGGAAGACTAGGGAAATTGTAGAAAAATGGATAGAAATAAACTATGACCAAGTTCCAAAGTATTGCAACAACTGTAAGATTCGGGGATATGATGAACAAGGTTGCTATGTTCTTCATTTGGAGTTGTATCCAAAGATGGAGGAAGCACGAGGAACATATAAAAAAAAGGCATAAGTTGAAAAAGAGGAGGATATAAAACAAGGGAAAATCACAAAGGATAGGGAACAGATAAATAAAAAGGTGTTAGAACAATGGGTGGCAACATGGCAAAAGGAAACAAAATCAATCATGGAAGGCCAAACAGAATCGAGAAGTTGAGACAAATAATCAGTTTGAGGCGTTGAACAAAGGGGGATGTAGGGATGAGAACGATAATGGGGTAGTTGTGGAAGTGAAGGACAATCTTTAAAATACAAAGGAATAGGTGAAGTAAAAATTTAGGGAGTTGAAAGAAGGGGACACACAGGAGAACAGTACCAATGCTAAGGGGAAACACAGAAAGGGAAGAATGAAGACAATACAGTTGTTCAAATAAATAATTCAGAGGAAAGGAGTAATAATGATACCCCTTACAACTAGGAGGAGATCAATGACCCATGTGGTGATAAATTGTCTGATATTGGTTCTTCCAATAAAAATTAGGAGCAGGGAGTCACGAGGACAACCTAATGTCAATCAAAATAATGTTGAAAGCCAGAAACATGAAAAGGAGAAGGAAAAAGAAGTCTAGATAGTGGCAAGAAGTTATCGATACTCAATTGATGCTACCTCAGGATGTGCAAAGAAGAAGAGATAATGATGAGGATGAAGACACTAATGAGAATGTTACAATAATGGCCAGGGAAGGAGATTTGTCACCTAGGAAGATAGAGACATTAAAAAGTGCAGCTAAAAAGGGACAAGTTAGGGTTCCTTTATAGGTTTGAACAAGGAGTATAGATAGAAACTCTAACACTGATCAATGGTAGGGAAGGTGTATTTCTAGAAAATTAGGTCTATTAAGTCGCAAAAAGCTTTTGAGAGATTAGTAGATCTAAATAAGAGAAATCACTACTCTTTAATAGGAATCATGGAGCCTTTTCAAGCTAAGGAAGAACTAGAAGTATATAAATGGAGATAAGGCTTCCAAAATGCATGTTGTAATAGCTCTTCAAAGATATGAGTTTTTTGGTCTGAGGAATAGACATAACAGGAAATCAGGGACTCTGGACAGCAAGTTACCTTCAAATGTAAATGCAACCAGGTGTTCTTGAAAGTCACTGCAGTTTATGTTAGGTATACGGTTGTGGAGGGATTAGAATTATGGGAGGAATTATAAGATATTAGAGAGGTAAATCATGATCCTTGGATGGTGGGAGGGGATTTTAGTGTTGTCTTAACTGAGGAATAAAGCAGGGGGTTTGCCTTTCGCTATTGCTAAAGCTCAAGACTTTGCAAGTTATATTGCCAACGTGCTCTCATAGAACTAAAGTTTAAAGGGAGGCATTTTACTTGGTGGAATGGTAGACTAGTGAAGGATTGTATCTTTAAGAAGCTTGACTAGGTCCTAGTTATTCAGGAATCTTTACAATTAGTCTTTAAGTGAGGTGTATCATTTGATTAGGCAGGACTCAAACCATGCTCCTCTGCATGTTGTATACAATTTATAAGAGGAGCCAATTCAAAGGCCTTTCAAATTTTTAAATTTTTTGGTAAGACATAGTAGCTTCAAAGAGGTGGTGAAAGAGAATTAGAAGATTAAATTTATTGGTGACCTTTTTGTGTGAGTTAATACAAAGCTTAAAACGTTGAAAGTAGCATTAGCTAAGTGGAGCAAGACATCTTCTGGGGATGTTATTAAAAAGGTTGCTACTCTGGAAGAATAGATCCAAAAAAGAAGTAGAATTGGAGATGTTTCCTACTCCTGAAATTAACAGGAGTTAAGTAGGGTGAATGCAGACTCGGAAGGTATTAATTGTATGAAAAAGATTTCTAGAAGCAAAAGGCTGGTATGAGATGGTTTGGAGAAGGGGACAGAAATACAAAGTTTTTCACTTTATGTTATAGAGAGAAGAGAAAGTCAAATATATTAGAAATCCAGACTATGCAGGGTGATGTTATCAGTATGGACAAGAATATTGGGGATGCTGTTGTTTCCTTCTATGAGGAGCAATTTGGGGAGGACTCAAGTGCAAGGGATTATAGAATGTTGATTGCATCCCTTCTCTTATTACTACAGGACAAAATGAAAAATTGATAAGGATGCTTGAGTTGGAGGAAGTTAAAAGGATAGTTTTTCTAATAAATGGGGATAGTGCAAGTGGACTTGATGGGTTCTCTGGGGTCTTTTACCAGCATGTTGGGACATATAGGTGAGGATATAACTAGAATGATTCAGATATTTTTCTGTGGAAGCTTGTTACCTAGATATATTACTCACACTAACTTGGTTTTGATCTCTAAGAAGGAGTTTGTGAAACAAATTGGGGACCTAAGGCCAATTAGTCCAAGTGATTTTGCAAATAAAATATTCTCAAGGCTTCTCTTGGAGAGGTTGTCTAATATTATTCCTCAAATCACATCCCTAAATCAATCTGGATCCATTAAGGGAAGGAATATTACTGAAAATGTGTAGTTGGCTCAGGAGATAATTAGGGACATTCACAAGAGGAATAAAAATCATAATGTGGTGGTCAAATTGAACATGTCAAAGGCATATGATAGAGTTTCTTGGGTTTTTCTGACAAAGGTCTTGAGGAGATTTTTTATTTCAGAAGTACTAATTGATATGATTTGGAATTGTTAAGTAATAATTAGTACTCAATTCTTCTTAATGGCAGTCATATGGTTTTTTCTAGTCACCTAGAGAAGTAAAGTAAGGGGATCCACTCTCTCCAGTTCTATTTATCATTGCAGCAAAGATGAAGTCCAGAAGCCTTAATAACCTCTTCGAGGATAACAAATTTGTTTGTTTTGGTCTTCTTAAATGGAGTTCTCAAATCAACCAGTTATCTTATGTTGATGACACCATCCTTTTTGGGTCATGAATAAATATTCTATCAGCAGAATGATAAATGTTTTCTATCAATATGAGTAGGTTTCAGGATGGATGATTAATTAGGATAAGAGCTTTTTCTATATTCATGATAAAATACCTTTAATGGTGGGTATGAGGTTGAGGAAACTGACAGAGATAAAAATAGGCATTTTTTCTTTCACCTATCTTGATTGCCCTTTCTATTATGGAAGGAGGAATGCTGCTTATTTTGAGAGTCTATTGAGGAAGATTGCAAGAAGAATTGGAAGCTGGCAGAATAAATTCTTATCCTCTAGGAGTAAGTTTGTTTTGGTGAACCATATGCTACAATTGATTTTTATTTATCTACTCTCAGTGATGAATCTCTAAAGAATATTATTAACCAAATTCATTATATTTTCTCTTTCTTTTTTTGGAGTAAGTTGGTAGTGTAAAAGGGAAACATTGGGTCAAATGGGAGGATCTATGCTACCCAGGGAAGAGGGTGGAATTGATTTTAGATCTTTATATGATATGTCTAAACCCTTTTTTGCAAATTTATGATAGAATGTTAGGACCTCTATAAACTCCCTATGGATTCACTTTATGTATAATAAATACTGCAATAAGGATCATCCATATATGGTTAAGGCACAAAGGGGCTGGCAGATTTAAAAAAAATGATTGACATTAGAGAGGAGGTGGAACATGAGATCTAGTGGCAAGTTAAGGCTAGAAATTCAAATTTCCAGACAGATAGCTAGATAAAATAGGGTTCCCTGTATTTTTTTGAAAAGCAAAGAATGGAACAAGACTGGAAAGTCAAAAGACTTTATTGAGCAAGAGGCTTGGGATTTAGTGAAGCTGATGGATTTGATATGTGAAGAAATGGTGGATCATATTAACCTAAATATCAATCCTACATTAGGATGCTTGAATGATATCCCAAGGTGGATGCCTAGTACTGATGGCCTTTTTACCAGTAAATCAGCTTATAAGCTATTAGGAGTAAGAGAGGACAGTTTGAGATGGATGGACTACATATGGGTTAATGGATTACCATTCAAAATTAGTTTCTTCCAATTGGGGATTTGGAAAAGAAGAGTGCCTATTCATGACAATTTTAAGAGGATGCACATTAATATTATCTCAACATGCTACTGTTGTGACAACTATGCACATGAGACAATACACATATTTTCCTAACAGCTTCCATAGCCCATAGGTTATTGAAGTTTTTTGCTTCTTGTGCAGGTATTGTAATGGAAGAAAGGCATCTACAGCAGATAATCTATAGATGGTGGGGAATACATGCAAACCCAAAGGTCCAGGATGTCTGTAAGATTATTCCTATGGTGATAACGTGGGATTTATGGAAAAGGAGAAACACTAGTAAGCACAGAAAAGAAGTCAAATTTCAGAGCCTTGTCTATCAATATCAACAAACAGTTTATCTATTTGCTAGGAATAGATTTCCATGGATAGATTTTCCAAGAGAATTGGAAGGCATCTTTGTGGTCTTACAGAGGTATAGACTAAGATTACACTGCCTGTAGGCATATGGAACTTGCCAAAGGAAGGTTTGTTGAAGTGTAACACTGATGGGGCATATAGAGGCAATCCATGGCAAAGTTCTTATGCTTTCTATATAAGGAATATCCAAGGAAATATCCTCTATGCAGAGGCAAAAAGCTTAGGGCAGATGACTAATATGGAGGCAAAGATTAAAGCAATATTACATAGGTTTATCTACTTTAGCAGAACAGAGAAAGATAATATCATTGTGGAAACAGGCTTACTGGTCCTACAAAAGATAATAATAAAGGAATGGAAGATTACTTCGCATATAAGGGAGGATATTGAGAAAATTCACCAAATTGCAGCTATCAGAAATATTTTCATTACACATATCTACAAGGAATCTAATTTGTTTGTCGATAAATTGGCTAATCTAGCAATACAAGTGGAGGTTGAATTATATTGTCATTCTTTTAATGAGCTATCGACTGCATCAAAGAGAATTCTCAATTTGGACAAAAGCCAAACTCCAACACTCAGAACCAGAACCAAGAAAATAAATGTAAAAGAGAATAGAGTTTTTTGGAGAATTGTTTAGATTAAGACCTAGATCTATTTATGCACAGTATTTAGCTTGCAAAGGGCAAGCTTCAAATTACACCATATACATATAGGTGTTGACAATAGCACAAGATTACAGAAATAGGTTTTTCACAGATTTTTATATTAAAAACAGATAAACCTAGGTGGAGATACAAGGTTGTGCAAAAGAAGCAAAATATATGCTATATAACTTTACAAAAAAAGTCCCCAAAAGACCTATACAGTGCACCCAAAAATGTGGAGTCAAAGATGCAAGTTAGGATGGATGGGGATCTGCCTCGGCTTTCCTACTCCTACAAGAACCCATGAAATTATAAGTATGGTTGTGAAGGAAACATGTATCAAAATGGCAACCACTTTTTCAGAATCTCATCGGAGGCTGATGAAGATGGTAAACTTGGAAACACGGTAAGTAGATACATAAAGGAACATAGATTTGCCAACTGGAGGAGCGTTTTCGTAGAAGACAAAATGGAAGAACAAGTTGACATAAAAGTTTTAGGTGAAGAGAACTTACTCTTGTTAAAAGTATGGTGGAAAGGAAGAGGCACATCTGAAGAAGACCAAAAGCCATTTTCAAGAAGGAGGAGGAAGAGATGAAGGAAAATACGAGCAAGGATTTGGAAAGTCACCTGGTCAACACAACCGAAGTATTTGAAAGGTGGATATTTTTTGATATAAGGGTGGTGGGCCGGTTCTTTACATAGTATTGGGCTTCTTATTGTTTTTTACAGGATTCAGGAAGGACATTTAACATATCTTACTCATTTGGTAATAAAATGAGCGCACAAGCTCAGAAATTTTAATTAAAAAAAGAGAGAGGGTGTTGAGTGTATAAATAGAGGTATGAGAGGGTAAGAGGGTCAAAACCTCTGTTAGAATGTTGAAACATATATGGCAAAAATGATCCAAAGGCCCCCACTTAAAATAAAAAAGGATGCCTGGATGGAACCTTCTAAGACGTCCATCCACGACCCATCATAAACACTACTACCCATAGTCTGGCTCATATGCGTAGACAGCCTGATAGTGCTTTCCTAAAATGGGCGTAACCTTTTGGTACAAACTCCGAATGAGGTGAAATCAGTGGCATTGAAAAGATAATTCAAAGAGCTTTCATTAGTAGGTCATTCAGCATCTAATTATTGTGTTCTAAATGATATGATAATTTAAAATAGACACATATACAAACTCATGCTAGAAGTTCATCGATTAGAATAGTTTGCGCTTGGCTTGATGGGAAAGAGGCTTAGAATTGCATGAGGGGTCATAAAGGGATTATCTAAAGCTATTAAAGGATTAAGAGATGAGGAAATTTCAAACATGATATTTATAAAAACTACCCGGATCAATCCATGAAGGCTCGGTTACAGTTCGAACGTGAATGCACAACCAATCCTGCCTATCATAAATCAAGATCTAGAAACTATCCGACCAGGATCCAAAAACACAAACCCTTCCACGGTCTATAAAGTTTATCATGGACCATAAATACCTTAACCAAAATTTTCAGCTTCCAAGACCCCATCTACGACCCATTATTATGACCCATAGAGCACTTCACGACCCTTCGACTCTTCTTCTACTTTACTTCCAGAATTTGAATTTGTTTCAAAGCAAAACCCTTAATACACAAGGCCGTTGTATAGTCTATGAACTAAACCATGACCCCTACTTACGTCTCATGCTTTCATTCTAGTGACCAAATTTTCAACTTTTGTCTTAGCCTCCACCTCAAACTTATGGGTTGTTACATTTAAGTTGATGTCCGTTATTGATGTTTGAGTATCCGAGTAATTGAGCATTTGAGTCCTTCATTGTATTTATGCTTTGATGTGTCTAGTTAAACTATCATTCGAGGCTGAATGATATCAAAGGGGAGATATTATAACAATCCCTAAAATATTCTAACTTAAAAAGTTATAAAAGTGCAAAAATTCAGTTTGGTCTACAGCGGTGGGTTTAGCAGCATCTATGGCCCATAAATGCATTTATGGATTATAGATGACTTTCGGTAAAAGAACCAAGATTACTATCCCAAAGGTCATCCTATTCCACTTGCTAGGTCCACAAGTTGTAGAAATTTCTTCGAGTTGTAGACCAGGTCTTGTAGTCCAACTCAAAGTCAAGACTAGAGGTTCCACGAGAAGGGATCTATGATCCATATTAATGTCTATGACCTATAGTTTAGGTTTTGTGGTTCCAAGACCCAAAACATAGTTTCAATACTTTTTTCACAGACATGCAGGAAGAGCCTGTAAAAAGACACCACAACCCATAAAAGGAAATCATGAACCCAAGTCTTAGGGAATTGAATACATGCCCAATTTGTTGAAGCAGATTGTACAACCCAGAGAGTCCTGGTAGTATATCCAACCCTGAAAAGTGTCTAGCTTCTATGATAGGCACTCTATGGCCCCTAAAGTGGACCATGACCCTTATATGGGATCTCATGGTTCACTCTGACAGAATTAATGAGGGTTAACTTAATATTTTTTTCGTTCATTTTTAATCAAACTGTTGATGTTTTGAGATAATAACAAACCCATATTCAGTATCCTATGAAACCAAAACCTTATAAACACTTAAAATATTTTTAGAGAAAGTCTAAGAGGAGAAAAACTAGGGTTCAAGAGCATTCACTGATTCTTTCAATTTTGAGTAATGTTTCAATCTTTTAGGTATCTAAGCTATTCATAGATTCAGGTCCACACGCCCAACATCTAAATTCCTTCTTGATTGACTATTGAGTTGAGTTAATTCTATATATAATTATGCATTGAAATTATCATTATTTTTATCTTTTATTTTATTGAATTATTGTTCGTGGCTACTTTTCATTAATCCTAACTGAGTTGATGACCATAGTTTTTTCATACATTATTTAATGTTGAGATTCATGATTTTTATGTAGTAAACAAAGTATTATTTTGAAATAAGACAGTGCATACTTTTCTTGAGTTTGAAAAAACAAGACAATTGAGTTTAAAGGAATTTGAGTATTGAATTAAATAATTCTTTTAGAAAAGATTTTTGACAATTTTTGAGTAACTTTGAAAGTATACTTTAAATTAAATAGCATGATAATTTGATATGATTTTGAGCTTTTTAAGTTGAACACTAATGAGAATAGATGAGACGATATGGGCACTTGTTATGGGATTAGAATTGAGCATGGATTTGGATAATATTACAAACAACTCAAATCCTATAGCTATGCAACCAAGTAGGAAGGGGCCCTAGCCTCTTTTGTCCCAAAAGAGAGCTTTTCCATTGGATTCATTGACGTTAATGTCTTTATGCTAGGAAGGTACTGGATGACTATGGAAATGACAATAGTTCATTGTATCATCACAGACTCATAAGTAGTAGTTGTCAGTTAGAGAAACCCCTTAAGTGTAAATTTATCATTTTATTAAGTTGCATATTTGTATATGATTCCTAAAAGCAGTGTTTAGTTTTAAACATGTGCATCATATTAAGTTGAGGTGGGCTCTATTCTTATCATTGAGTATCCTTGAGCATTATTTCTATTCAGCTATTATGCATATCGTATATCTATGTACTGATTCTACTTGATGCTGCATTATTTTGTGACGTAGGTACAAGTGCTAAAGATTTTTAGTATATTCAATTGAAGATATGTTTGTTCTAGAGAAGTGGTGAGACCTTCTTGTATTCTAAAGAATTCTTTTTATTTTAGTTTATTTAATTTTTTCAGTAGTTCCGTTTGGTAGTTATGGGATTATTACTGGCATCTCTTTGGATTTGATAGAGACTTCATAGACTGAGCCAGATGATAGATTTGAGTCTGTTTTTAAAATTACTCTTATTAATACAGATTTATGATTTTAGTTATATGTTGAGTTATTCTTTTATTGATTGTGATGTTTAAGAGCCCATGTAAGTATTTCTTAATTTTATTGAGTCTCTTATTGATTGCATGTATGATTAGGACAAGCGGTTCGCTTGGAAACCAATAATAATTTTTGAGTGTCGACCTCGCCTAAGATACCCTCTCGCGTCGTAACACCTATCTTATAATAAAAGGAATACTCTCTTCTTTAATATGTGCTAATATTATTATGTCTTATTTATTAAAGAGTTATCTAGGATTAAGCCGCATAGTGATACCCACCAAAGGAAAGGGAGTCTTGAGTACTCAAATGCATACAAGAAAAGAACAATTATTCAGTGCACTAGAACCTAGTAAATGAGGTTCCATATTAAGGAGAAGCCAGGTTTGAATCATGTTGTGGAACTAAGACAATCTATCTTATTAATTATTAGAAAAGGTTAAGAGCCTGTAATGCCTAGAAATAGAAGCTTTTTTTCTCTATTTGGCAAACAAATATGTACAGGCGAGGCAAGTGTTCTCAAAGAGAACCATGATGTAATAGTGTGACGAAAATTCAAAATTTGAGATATTAGAAAGTAAAAAATCAATTGGTGTAAGAGCTGCTACAATCGTTTCAGCGGGAGCTACTGTTGGTATTAGAAATGTCCTTAGTTCATTAATTCATTTCGTAGTGTGAAATCCATCATCAAAAAAGTTATTTGGTTATTCAATTTTGGGCCCTGTTCTAATGAAAGTCATTGCATCGCTTGCCTATCAACGGAGATAGCAATAGCCAATTTTTAAACAGAATCCTTGGCATTGGAAAATTCTAAGGATTTTATCTATTTAAAGTAACAGATGGTTGGGTATTCCGAAAACGAAGCCTTGTTCTTAATGACCAATCCTCCTTTTGAATAAAGATAAGGTCATCAACTGACAACTAATACTGTTGGTGGAATAAATCTACTTGGTGCTTCTATTGATTTTTAAATAGAAACTCTAATTTCTCTTTTAGCTAGCTGGGGTAACTCTCGATGGATTAGTTTTTCGTAGTTGAGGTGAAATTAGATGCGAATTGGAGAGTTACAAAAATCTCTTTATTGAAATTGTTCTCATGTGATGCATGTCCAATAAGAGAGGCTCCAGAACGAGAACAAGCGAACAGAGACTCTGAGGGTTATGGGATAGGTTTGGTTGAGTATCTCATTATGTAAATATGCCACTTAAATGATCATATCTTGTTCAAAGGTAATTGCAAGGACCAGGATCTTGCAGAACAGGAGGCTTCATCTAAGGTAGTTAAAATCCTTTTGGGAGGCAATATAGAATCTTTCTTTCAGGATAGGACCACAAACCCTAATAGAAACCTGAAGGGAGGCTTGATCTACTCTAAAGTAGAGTGGTTGTACATGTATTTTTCTTAGAGTTGATCGAGGAAGAAGTGAAACTAAGATGAGAACATAGTCTTGCTGCATCTTTTAAAAGAGAATTGGCTAACCTATCCTATAAATAAGCTAGATCCTCTCAATTTAGATCAGCTAGTGTAGTTACTTACCTTACTGGTATACGAAGAAGTCTGTTGGTACAGATGTCATATGAGATATGAAAGAGATTTTTGACTTAAAGACTACTAGTTGAAGTAACTTTAACATTCAACCAAAGAGGTTAGTGCTAGAAAAGCAAAAAATGAAATGTCTATTCTAAAAAAGAAGATTGCTTGATTATTCTTTTTGTCACTACCGAAACCTAGGGCCTAGACATGACATGGCGAATAAGGAACCCGAGTGAATCCTAAACAAGCCTCTTAATTTATCGTTACACATAATTGGTCGTAGAAGCATATAAAAGACATAAAGACTAAGAATAAAGGCAAAGAGACTAAGGGGAAAGCTTGCGTAACATCATAATCAAGAGACAAAGAGTCAAAGCTCATATTATAGATACATAGCATGTCCAACAAACACCTCTATTACTTAGATAAGAGCGGGGGCCAAGACGAAGCAACCGGGATCACCCCTCATTGTCAAAATATAACATAAAGAAGAGTGTCTCAATACATAATAAGAGAAACAGATAAACGTGCCCAGAATGGAGGACTTACCAACTAGCTTGAGTAGTACCAAACTAGCTACATGGAGAAGGAGGATGATCAATTTGGGCTCCACTTCCTACATGGTGATATCATGTAGGCAAGAGTATGTGTTAGTACGTTTGAATGTACTAAGTATGTAGGATGCAATACAACAAGAGATAGGCATCATAATCAAAATGCATAACAATAGGCAATAGGCATAATATAACAATATGGCATGTATGATCAATGCTTAAGTAATACATGCTTAAGTAACTCATGCTTATATAGGATATTTTATGTGTAGAAGAGATCAAACTAGATTTTCAAAGTACAAATCCCTTGGTAGGTTGATGATGATCTCACCCATTACCCTGATGTATGAGGTACAAACCCCTCAAACTAGGAAGTTAGCAATCTCACCTACCACCCTGGTATTTGAGGTACTAAACCCTCAACTAGGTTAGTGGTAATCTCACTTACCACCCTGGTGTTGGAGGTACTAACCCTTCAACTAGATTACCCGGGCTCTTAGTTCCCCGGATCGAGCATGGTCTAATGCAATATTTTAAATAGAATATTATATATACATACATATATATATAAGCTCTTTTCATCATCATATAATCATTCACATCATATCTCATGATTTGGACCTTTAATTCCTCAAGAAACAATAACCGGACATTTTATCAAATACTTGATGGGTGTGTAAAGCTAGTATAAAACCATGAAATATAGGAATGAAATCATACAAGAAAATTCATTATAAAATCATAAATCAACACCTTGAAACACCTTCAAGCAATATACCTTAAACTTCCTTATCAAATTTTATAATAGATCAAAGATTTATAGCTCAAAACATAGCAAAACAATCACAAGTTCATATAGCTTTAACAAAGTTCATAGACATGTTCATACTAGTAAACCCATTTGCAAAATGAACTTTAAATCATGCAAATTGAGTAAAATGAGGCTAGGGCACTATGGATGGAAAGACCCAATGATTAAAACCCACATACCTTAGCTTTGGAGAAACTCTTGGTGAAGATTGAAAATGGAGGCTTGAAGCTTGAAGGAAATCCTTAGATCCAAAAGAGGTTTTGAGACTTGAATTTAGGAGTCAAAAATATGACTAAATGTTTGAGTGAGTATTGGGGAATGTTTAGGATGATATGAGGGTGACATATGGCTAAGTATAGGTAAATACACATTTAGGAACACTTAGGCCCAAGACTTAGAAGTCTTGGACCGGGTTAAAAAAAAAGTCATTTTTGTACTGTGGCGCGTCGCATTGACACTTGAAATTGCATTCTTGAAATTTCATAATTGCTAATATTTCGCTCTAATATCGGTGTTAGACCCTTTTCCTCCTAAGTTTGACCCCCTGAACAAGAATATAAAGTCAGATTTTCGATATCGTGCACGAATTTTGAGATATATGGAGATTATGATTCCAGGCACTTTCGAGGCATATTTTCGGGCACTTTTTGGGGTCGTTTCAATATCTGCCCCTTGGGAACATTCACCCTCAAATGTAAAAGCGATATATAAGACAAGTGTGGTCATAAAAAAATTATCCCCAACAAGAATGCAACATTATATTTAAAACAACATTTTCAAAATCTAAACATAAGTGTAGAATCATCATAAATTTGACAACTTTAACATGAATGCATGTGAATGACATAGGGGCTGAAATATAGGAGTTAAAATCACATACGGGACTTAGAATTAGTATCTTAGGCTTGAGTGGAGTGGAAATGATTAGGATGCCACTTTTGCATGTTCGCTTCGGCCTCCCATGTAGCACTTTCGACTTGTTGGTTCCTCCAAAGGACCTTAATGGATGCCACCTTCTTGTTCCTCAATATCTTCACTTGCCTATCAAAAATCTGAATCGGAACCTCCTCATAAGTCAAGTAATCCTCAACAAACCCTACAACATCAAGAGGCATAATAGCATTAGGATCAACCACACATTTCCTCAACATAAAGATATGAAATGTCGGATGACCCAATTCCATCTCACTAGGTAACTTCAACTCATAAACTACCTTGCCAACCCTCCTCATGACCTCATAAGGAACAACATATCTTGGGCTCAACTTGCTCTTCTTACCAAAATGAACCACACCCTTCATCGGTAGGTGAACCCAATCACTAACTTCGAATTCAAGGCCTCTTTTTCTCACATTGGCATAGGATTTTTGATGACTTTTGGCCGTCTTCAAGCTTTCCCTAATCATACTAACCTTCTAAAGAGCCTCCATAATTAGATCCGGTCCTAAAAAAGCTATCTCACCAACCTCAAACCATCCGAACAGTGATCTACAACATCTCCCAGAGAGAGCCTCAAAAGGAGCCATACCAATGCTAGAACAACTTGTTGTAGGCAAACTCAATCAACGGAAGATGATCATCCCAACTACCATTAAGCTCCAACACACATGGTCTAAGCATATCCTTAAGGTTCTGGATGGTCCTCTCGGCTTGGACATCCATTTGAGGGTAGAAGGCCGTAGAAAGCTTAACTCTAGTACCAAGACCCCTTTGGAAAGATATCGAAAAATATGAAGTGAATTATGCCCCACGGTCCGATATGATGGAAAAAGGAACCCTACGCAACTATACTAAGTCATGAATGTTCAATCTTGCATAATCTTCATCCCCAAATGTGGTCTTAACTAGTAGAAAGTGAGCCGATTTTGTCATCCTATCAACCACAACCCAAATGGAATCAAAACCCTTTCTAGTCTTGGGCAATCCAACCACAAAATCCATATTTATCTCTTCCTACTTCCAAGTAAGAACCTTAATGTTTTGGATTAGACCACCCAACCTTCGATGTTCTGCTTTGACTTGTTGACAAGTATGACAATTGGAAACGAAATTGGCAAATGTCGTTCTTCATGCTTCCCCACCAATACATATCCCTCAAGTCTCTATACATTTTGGTGGAACTAGGGAGGATAGAATAAGAAGAGCTATGGGGCTCATCAAAGATCTTTTCTATCAAACCATCAACACATGGTACACAGAACCTACCTTGGTACCTAAGGGCACTATCTTCCCCTTGGGAGAAAACCTCCATCTTTCCCTCTTTCACCAAGGCCTTCAATTCTAACAAAGGAGAGATCAAGGTCTTGTTTTGCCATCATTTCATCAACCGAAGAAGACTTAGAACCATCAACAACAACAACAACACTACCAACCTCCTTCAATTTAACTCCCAATCTAGCCAATTGATGCACCTCCCTAGCCATTTCTTTATCACCACCATCAACATGAGCTAGGCTACCCATACACACCCTACTCAAAGCATCCGCTATAACATTAGCCTTACCCGGATGATAATGCACACTCATATCATAGTCTTTAAGAAGTTCTAACCATCTACTTTGCCTCAAGTTGAGATCTTTTTGAGTGAAGAAATATTGGAGGCTCTTATGATCGGTGAACATATCAACATGCACCCCATACAAGTAGTGACGCCAAATCTTTAATGCAAACACAACGACAACTAACTCTAGATCCTAGATAGGGTAGTTTCATGTCCCTTGAGTTGTCTAGAAGCATAAGCTATGACCTTATCATTTTGCATCAACACACAACCCAAACCTACCCGAGAAGCATCACAATAACCACAAATCCCTCAAGCCCAACCGGTAGTGACAATATAGGAGCGGACACAAGCTTGTCTTTCAATGTTTGGAAGCTCCTCTCACACTCATCGATCCACACAAACTTCACCTTTTTTGAGTCAATTTTGTCATTGGGGAAGCAATGGAGGAGAACCCATTCATTAACCTCCGATAGTAACCCGCTAAGCCCAAGAAACTTCTAATGTCCAACGGGTTCAATGGTCTAGGCTAATTTCTAATCACATCGGTCTTCTTTGGATCCACCTTAATACCATCCCCCAACACCACATGTCCTAGGAAGGCAACCTCCCTCAACCGAAATTCACACTTTTCATATTTAGCATACAATTTCTCCTCCCTCAATCTTTGCAACACAACCCTCAAATGAGCCCTATGCTCCTCCTCACCACGAGAATAGATCAAAATATTATCAATGAAGACCACAACAAAGGAATCAAGGTAGGGTTTGAAGACCCTATTTATTAGGTCTATAAAGATGGCTGGTGCATTGATCAACCCAAAAGACATCACAACAAACTCATAATGCCCATATCTAGTCTAGAAGGCCGTCTTGGGAATATCACACTCCCTCACCTTCACCTAATGATACCTGAACTGAAGATCAATCTTAGAGAAATGGCTATCCCCTTGCAATTGGTCAAACAAGTCATCAATCCTTGGTAGAGGATACCTATTCTTGATGGTGACCCTATTGAGTTGCCGGTAGTCAATACACATCCTAAGAGATCCATCCTTCTTTTTCACAAACAACACTGGAGCACCCCAAGGTGATTGGCTAGGTTTAATAAATCTCTTCTCCATCAAATCCCTCAATTGTTCCTTTAACTCCTTCAACTCCGTCGGGGCCATACGGTAAGGGGGAATAGAAATGGGTTGAGTATTGGGAAAGAGGTCTATGCCAAAGTTTATTTTCCTTTAGGGAGGAACACCGGGAAGGTCATTTGGGAATACATTAAGAAACTTATTTACAACCAGAACCGACTCTATGGGAAGGATTTTAGACTACACATCCCTAACCCCCACAAGATGGTAAAGACACCCCTTAGAGATTAATTTACGGGCTTTAATGCAAGAGATGAATCTACCCTTGACCACCACATCTTGACTTTTCCACTCAAGGACGGGTTCATTTGGAAATTGGAATTTGATCCTACGAGTTCTACAATCAATAGAAGCATAGTAGGCATGCAACTAATCCATCCCAAGAATGACATCAAAATCAACCATGTCTAATTCAACAAGATCACAAGGCAACAATTTATGCAAGATGCAAATAATACAACTTCTATAAACTTTTCTAGCAACAACAGATGTACTAATAGGAGTGGACACTTCATATGACTCATGCAACAACTCGGGGTCAAGATAGAACTTTTGGGCAACAAAGGGGGTGACAAAAAGAAAGAGTGGCACTCGGATCAATCAATGCATATACATCAAAGTAAAAGATTTTCAACATACCGATAACAACAACAGGTACCTCACCAACCCCTTGCCTCCCATGTAGAGCATAAAACTGATTGTTCCTTAGGGCACAACCTTGATGACCACCCCTATCCAATGGAATCGCATTTGTACCTCAACCTTTGCTACAGTTTTTTGGACAATCTATCTTCTTGTGACCAAGCTCTCCACATTCAAAGCATGCATTAGAACCTTTCAAACATGGGCCCCTATGACCCCCTCCACATTTAGGACACACATCAATAGGAGCCACACCACCAACACCTTGAGGCCTAGGGAAGTCATTGGCAAACCCCCTATTAGTAGCATGAGAAGACACTCAGCCTCGATGGAGCCAGCCACCCCTTTAGAACTTACCCTCAAAACGAGCACTCTTGGCCTCATGACCTCTCCTCTTCCTCAACTTTTCTTTCTTTATTTTCTCAACATATGTCATCAATTGGGATAAGTCCATGTCACAAATTAGCAAAGTGGACCGATATTCTTCACTCACCAAGTCAGAGCCCCTCATCACAAACTTATCCATCCTAGATCATTGATCGGCCACCAAATGAGGAACATGCTTTGAAAGTTGATTTAACTTGAGAGCGTACTCCCTCACATTCATGGAACCTTGCTTCAAATTCATAAACTCTATCAACTTGGCTTCCCTAAGCTTAAGAGGGATGAACCGATTAAGAAAAGCCAATTTGAACTCCTCCCAGAGCACCACATTACCATTTCCTTTCTCCTTCTTCCATTGATCATACCATATTTTGGCTACCCCTTTGAGTTGGTACATTGCCAACTCTGCCTTTTCATTCGGCCCAACACCCATGATATTCAAAATCTTATAGACCTCATCAATGAACTCTTGTGGATCTTCATCACCTTTTACCCATAGAACACCAGAGGATTCATCCTCATGAAGTCCCTTACTCTAGCTCCCGGGTAGTAGCATGAGGGGCTTGGGCCCCTTGATTGACTTGGTTGGCCACAACTTGGGCAAGCATAGTGAGACCATCTCGGAGAACACCATTGGTAGGTTGCTCCTCGAGAGTTCGGGCCCTTCTTCCTCGAGTGTTAGGCATGATATAGCATAGCAAAGAACAATCCCTGAGGGGTGGGAATTTACCACATCTCTATAGCACGACTTAGAACATGAAGAAGGGAAACATTTCCTAAAACACCTCATAGCCTCCTATTCATAGTCATGGCGCACTTCATGACCATGAATAGGACTCTAATCAACGCGATGTCTTGGAATTCGAGGATCTATCAACCTAATGCTATGATACCAAGTTTATCACGACCCAAGCCTAGGGCCTACATGTGACACGGTTAATGGGGAACCGAAGGAACCCCGAACAAGCCTCTTAACTTATCATTACATATCATTGGTTGTGGAAGAATATAAAAGACATAAAGAGTAAGAATAGGGGCAAAGGGACTAAGAGGAAAGCTTTCATAGCATTATAATTAAGAGACAAAGAGTTAAAGCTCATATCATAGATACATAGCATGTCTAACAAACACCTCTACTACATAGATAAGAGTGGGTGCAAAGACAAAGCAACCGGGCTCACCCTCATAGTCAAAATAGAATATAAAGAAGAGTGTCTCAATACATAATAAGAGAAACATAGATAAATGTCCCCGGAATGGAGGATTCACCAACTAGGTTAAGTAGTACCGAACTAGCCATGTGGAGGAGGAGATAATCAACTTGGGCTCCGGTTCCTAGATGGTGATATAATGTAGGCAAGAGTATGCGTTAGAATATCTGAATGTACTAAATATGTAGGATGCAATGCAATAAGAGATAGGCATCATAATCAAAATACATAACAATAGGCAATAGGCATAATGTAACAATATGGCATGTACGGTTAATGCTTAAGTAAAACATGCTTAAGTAACTCATGCTTATATAAGATATTATATGTGTAGAAGAGACCAAGCTAGATTTCCAAAGTACAAACCCCTTGGTAGGTTGATGATGATCTCATCCATTACCCTGGTGTGTGAGGTACAAACCCCTCAACTAGGTTGGCGGCAATCTCACCTACCACCCTGGTGTTTGAGGTACTAACTCCTCAACTAGGTTAGTGGCAATCTCACCTATCACCCTGGTGTTTGAGGTACTAACCCATCAACTAGGTTACTCGGGCTCTTATTCCCCCTAGATCGGGCATGGTCTAATGCAACACTTTATATAGAATATATCATATGCACAAGCTTTTTACATCATCATATAATTACTCATGTCATATCTTATGCTTTGGACTTTCAATTTCTCAAGAAACCATAACCGGACATTTTATCAAACATTTGACAGGGTGTGTAATGCTAGTATAAAACCATAAAATAAAGGGATTAAATCATGCAAGAAAATCCATTGTAAAACCATCAGTCAACACTTTGTAACACCCTCAAGAATGTACCTCAAAACCCCTCATCAAATCTTATAATAGATCAAAGATTTATAGCTCAAAACATAGCAAAATAGTCACAAGTTCATATGGCTTTAACATAGTTCATAGACATATTCGTACTAGTAAACTCATTTATAAAATCAACTTTAAATCATGCAAATTGAGTAAAAAAGAGGTTAGGGCACCATGGGTGGAAGGACCCAATGATTAAAACTCACATACCTTAGCTTTGGAGAAACTCCTAATGAAGAAACTCTTAGTGAAGATTGAAAATGGAGGCTTGAAGCTTGAAGAAAATCCTTAGATCCAGAAGAGGTTTTGAGACTTGAATTTAGGAGTGAAAAATATGGCTAAGTGTTTGAGTGAGTATTGAGAAATGTTTAGGATGATATGAGGGTGAAATATGGCTAAGTATGGGTAAGTACACGTTTGGAAACACTTAGGCCAAAGACTTAGAGAGTTAAAAAAAAGGCCATTTTTATATTGCGGTGCATCGCGGAAGCGACGTGGATTTGCCACTGGAAATTGCATTCTTGAAATTTCATAATTGCTAATCTTTCGCTCTTAAATTGGGGTTAGACCATTTTCTCCCTAAGTTTGACCCCCTGAACAAGAATATGAAGTTAGACTTTTGATATCGCGCATGAATTTTGAGATACATGAAAATTATGATTTGGGGCACTTTCGAGGCACATTTTTGGGTACTTTTTGGGGTCGTTTCACTTTTTAGGAGAAAAACACAAGAAATCTATAAATCATGATAACGCATGTTCTAATCCTTGCACGGGCTCATCTTCTTTCAACAATCTAACAAAGTGAATTTTACAAAAGGGAGGTAAGCGAGATCCCAACTCTAAGGAAATAAAAGAAGCTCAATCATGAAAAAACAAGCTAGGTTTCACCACATATGTGTGGTATCTGAACCCCTGCGAATGTAGAGTCCCATGACTTATTTGAAAAAGATGTGAATATCCATCTCTTTCTATAAGCTCCTATAGCTAGGGGCATTTTGGATAAGTTATGTAATTTAAAAAAGATTAATCCTGCATTGAGAATTGATTGATCTAAAATAAAGGCTTGATTATATATAGGAGAAAGGTGTTCTCATATTCTGAGCCATTTTGTGTTTACCTAGAAGAAGCAAAAAAATCTATTTAGAATAGCTCTATTCTAATTTGATTGAGTCACAACTACTTGTCAAAGAAGAATCGAGATACTTTCTTATATTTCTCCTAAATGAAATCAAAATACTTTGTTAGCTAATTCGAAAGAAACAATAAGTACGATTAAATCAGACAAAAGGTTTATGTCTCACTCTAAGGATTGGGGAGTTTAGACTTCCTTTCTCTTAGGCCTGCTATAAGGCCAATAAGATCGGGAAGAGGGAGATCAAATCCTTCCTTATTCGGACTGAATCTAATCAAAATCAACTTTATTATTAAGATCGGGAAGAGGGAGATCAAATCCTTCCTTATTCGGACTGAATCTAATCAAAATCAACTTTATTATGACGACTCCTTCTATCGCAATAGAAATTGAGAATGGAGGTGACTTCACTATACTTTTCTATAGTTGGAGATTTCAACTCAAAGGACCTGGTTATACTGACTTTGAACCAGATTAAATTGAAGCCCTTTTTCAATATCCCTTCTCAAACGTCTTATTCCTTACATTAGTAATATATAATCAACTACTTGGCACATTTCCTTGTTCTGCTTCCTTTCCTTTTAGATCTAAGATAGTACTAACTAATTCTTGAAATGCTCCTTTTAGAAATAGGGCTACTCTTATGTACGAGGTTCTTCTTGGGTGGAATCATGCAGTACTAAACACGAGATAGATCTTCCAAAGAATAAGTCCTTTTTCAATAAGTCAATTCATTTTGGACCTTACTCTACTCTTCTTCCTTTTCAAATATCATCCCCATAGCTTTGTGTTTTGACATCAAATATTATCTGCAGATGAAAAAATAGCAAAGAGGCTTCTTACTTTCCAAATAGATCCTCCTACATCTACATATTAATGTTTGTTTATCAAGAATAGGCAAGAAAAGCAATTTAATTTTTTAATTAATTTTTCTTGAGATAATTAAATAAAGTGATCATTTGATCATCTTAATTATCAAAAAATAATTATTTACTGTATAATCATGTATACTCAATGTATATTATATGCATTGTCAAGTTATATTCAGCTTTTGAGTGTATCATAATGTATGTTTAATGTATAGCTCATGTATATGTAATCTCTATTGTATAATCAGTGTATACTTTCTATGACTTTGACAAGCTATACCGTGTAGTCATTGTGTATATCTATATTTTTTGTGTAAATTAAAACACGTATATATTTGTTGCAAACTAATTAGCTTATAGTATATATTTTGAGATTAGCCTATTTTGTTTTTGTGTGTGAAATTGGAGAAAAGAAATTTGATGGATCTAAATGTGTGTCCGATATGTAGGATATTAAATTTTTTCATATACGTTCAATTAAAATCATGCAAAATATTTCTCTAGAAAAATAAGTTTTTTGTTCTTTTGAACTAAGAAAAATAGACTTCTATAATAGATGTATGAAAAACAAGTTACAAAAGTGACATTCCACATTGATAATACCTTTCTCACCTTTCAATACATGTCATCTTTATCCTATCCCCTGGGGCTCCCTACTTCATCCCTGTCATGTCCACATGTTCCTACCCTCTATCTTCACCTGTCATAGTATTTGTCTAAATTATATACAGATCTTCCAGGATAATAAGTTTTACTTTTATATCGATCACAAGAAAATAAGTGAGAAATATTTTTTTCTTAAAAATTATATTCTAAAATAATATTTTTCATCTTACCAAATGCATCCTAAGTGATTATTTATCGTATGCTCGTAGTATTCCATTCTAAAAGTTGAATATGCTTTCGATTCATGAATAACAGATGATTGTCAAACGAAAAATTATTTATCTTTTTGAAAACATTATACCATTAGATATGAAGAGCAACATTTATACACACTAGACACGATGCCTTCGCTAGCAGGGGCCTAATATCTATTTTTTTTTAGAATATTTACATAAATAATATATTACATATTAAATATTATGCTTTTTTAGAGTAATTTTTATTTATTATGATCTATAACATATTTTGTGAATAAATTACAAGAAATCTCTTCGCTTTCTTTCTCGTCTTCTCTTTCTCTGTTCCTATCTTTTGTCCTTTCTCTTTCTCTTGCCTCTCTTCTCTTTTCTTTTCTTGGCTGTCGTCTTTT
>JAABOM020104974.1:0-25493 GCA_011800125.2 Solanum clarkiae
AAATCAGAACAACTGCCTACTTTAAATTATATTCCTTGTGATGGAGGTAAACTTGATAAATGAGATCTGATATTCATTTTTAATTTTTTTTTATTAAATGTCCCAATATAATTTTTTGACTTGATCATACTAGAAAAATGATTCTATGATATAAAATTCATTTATAGATATGTTGATTTCACATAAATAAAATTTAACTTGTATAACTTATGACATACATAGCAGGTCACGAAGATGAAGATCATATTGAAGGTAAGTGTGTAGAAACTAAGATTAACAATAATGATTTTTTTTAGAGATTGACAGTTAAAATGGTATGTCGATTGTCACTTGCTTCATTTACCATTAATTTTCAGACTATGACATCAATTGCGGAGATGTTTGCTGTAAAGGTTCGCACTATTTTAATTATTTCTATTTAAAAGTAATTGAGTAAGAAGTCAAAAAATAGAGATTTTAATCTTTTTTGGTTAATAGATTATTGGGATATCGAAGATGCTACTTGTGTCATGACCCAAGCCTAGGTCCTAGATGTGACCGGCGAATGGGGAATCCGAAGGGACCCCAAATAAGACTCTTAGCATATCATCACACATCCTTGGTCGCGGAAGCAAGTAAAATAATAACCAAAGATAGTAAATAGGGATAACGGGGGCTAAGAGATATCTTTCATATCATAATCAACAAGAGTCAAGAGAGAATCAAAGCTCATAGCATAGATACGTAACATGTCCAACAATACCTCTAGCACATAGATAAGAGCAGGGGCCAAGACAAGCAACCGAGCTCACCCTCATAGTTAAAGTATACAATAAAGAAAGAGAGTCTTTATATATAGTATAAAAATATAGACATTGTCTTCGGAATGGAGGACTCTCCAACTAGCTTGAATAGATACCACTAGCCATGTGGAGGAGGAGGATGACCAAACGGTGCTCCGGTTCCTACATAGTAACATCATGTAGGCATAGAGTATGCGTTAGTACGTTTGAATGTACTAAGTATGTAGGATGCAATGCAACAATAGATAGGCAACATAGACAAAATGCATAATCTCAAGCAATGAATAGCATACTAATAATATGACATGTATGAATGATGCTTGAAGTGAAACATGCTTATATAGAAAAGACCATCATCATACACCAAGCAACTTGTACTCGGAATCCAAGGCTTAGCACCCTCCTTATTAGTGGTTGATGTATCAACCCCTCAATATGGTTAATGGACATCACACCTTCCATCATAGTGGTCAAGGTATCAACCCCTCAACATGGTTAATGGACATCACACCCTCTATCAAAGCGTTCAAGGTATCAACCCTACAACAAAGTTAATGGATATCACACCCTCCATCATAGTGGTCAAGGTATCAACCCGTCAACAAGGTTAATGGACATCACACCCTCCATCATAGTGATCGAGGTATCTGTAACGACCCCAAAAAGTGGCCAAAAATGTACCTCGGAATGCCCAAAATTTTAATTTTCATATATCTCAAAAGTCGTTTGTTATTTCAAAAATCCGACTCCATATTCTTGTTCAGGGAGTCCAAATTAGGGGGAAGAGGGTCTAACCCAAATTTTAGAGCAACCGTAGCAAAATTTAAAATTTCAAGTGGTGTAATTTCCAGTGAGCCCCGCGTCCTCTCCGCGACGCGGAGAGGTGTATTTTATGCACTGTTTTCTTTAGTCCGTCAAGATTTTTCTAAGTGTTGGGTTTAAGTTTTTCTAAACTTGTTTTTACCTATATTTAGCCTTATTTCACCCTTATATCACCCTAAACATTCCCCAATACTCATCAAAACACTTAGCCAAATATTTTACTCCCTAAATTCAAGTCCCAAACTCAAGACCAATCTTAAGGATTTCATCAAGGATCTCATTCAAACTTTAAGTCTCCATTTCCAATCTTTTTCAAAGGTTCTCCAAAGTCAAGGTATGTGGTGTTGAACCATTGGGTCCTTCCACCCATGGTGCCTAAGCCTCCTTTTTACTAAAATTGCATGATTTAAAGTTAATTTTACATGTGGGTCTTGTATATTAAGAAATTTACTGCACAGTGATTTTAGTTCATGAAAGTATGATTGTTTTAGCATGTTTTGAGTTCTAAATCTTGGATCTAATGTTGGATATGATGAGGGGTTTTGATCTATATTTCTTAAGGGTGTTGCAAGGTGTTGATTGATGGTTTTACAATGGATTTTCTTACATGATTTTTATCTCTATATTTCATGGTTTTACACTAACGTTACAGACCCGCCAAATGTTTGATAAAATGTCTTTTTAAGGATTCTTTAAGTTTTGATGATCTATTGGTTAAGTTATGATTCAAGTTACTCTATGATGATTATGAGCTTTCTAAAGATGTGTTTAAGTCATGAAAATGTTGGTGATGTTGTAGGGCTGAATTAAGCCCCTTATCTAAGTTTATACCTCTTGTGAGCCTTTGATGTTTGATGATAATGAAAAGATAATGTTGATGATGATCTATTCTTATGATTGAAGTTAAGCTCACCATATGAGGTCAATGATATGAAGAGCTACTCGTACCATGTCTCTACGTTTATCGTAAGTTATTAAAGTATGATTATCTTAGATATATTCCGTGAGATTAGACTTAGCACCGAGTGGAGTAGAGGCGAATCTCCAAGTCCTAGAACTACGTGCCACCGTAGGTGAAGGGATTAGAGGCGAGTCCCTAAATCTCTAAAAAGCGAGTACCCTGAATATGAGGGTTTGAGGTGAGTACCCGAGCCGGGCTTGAGGCAAGTACCTTAGTCCAAGAACTAGAAGCGAGTACCCAGTTCACACAAGGCATAGTGGATCCACTTAGTCATTAGGAGGTTTACCTTGGCAAGTAACTTTCCCCTTTCTTCCAGTGTAGGGTTGATATCGGGATTTCGAGTTGTATCTCACTTGGTCTTATGTTATGTCAGTTGAGGTCTCTTCCCACACTTATATGTTATGATCTATATGAGTTGAATGAATTGTAAGCATATTTTCTTTAAGCATCATTCATACATATCATATTATTATTATGCTATTCATTGCTTATCATTATTATGCATTTTGATTATGATGCCTATCTCTTGTTGCATTGCACCCCACATACTTAGTACATTCAAAAGTACTAACACATACTCTATGCCTACATGATGTTACCATGTAGGAAACGGAGCTCATATTGATTCTTCTCGTAGCTAGAAGGATTGTTCAAGTTAGCTCTTGGTGAGTCCTCCATTATGGGGACAATGACTATTCTTTTATGTTATGTATTAAGATTCTCTTTCATTTATTTGTATACTTATGACCATAAGGGTGAGCCCGATTGCTTTGTCTTGGCCTCCGCTAAGTATCTATGTTTAGAGGTGTTGTTGGACAAGTTATATATTATATTTGAGCTTTGACTCATCTATGTTGTTTAAGTATTAAATCTTTCTCTCTTTCCCTTAGTCCTAATCCCCCTTGTTCATGTTTCTTATGTTGTTTTTATATTGCTTCCGTGACCAAGGATGTGTAATGATATGCTATGAGGCTTGTTTGGGGTTCCTTCGGGTTCCCCATTCCCCGGTCACGTCTAGGCCCTAGGCTTGGATCGTGGCAATATCAACCCCTCAACAAGGTTAATGGACATCACACCCTCCATCAAAGCAGTCAAGGTATCAACCCCTTAACAAGGTTATGGTCAACATACAACACTATGGAAGCTTATCATGAAATTAAAACATATACAACATACTTTCATCCTCATAGAATCATACATCACATATGTCAAGCATTAGGCCTTCAACAAATCAAGAATCATAATTCAGACTTTTTATCAAATACTTGGCGGGTGTGTAATACTAGTGTAAAATCATGCAATTCAGGAGTGAAATCATGTGAATAAACCCATTGTAAAACCATAAATCTATATTTGGTAACACCCTTAAGCAATATACATCAAAAACCTTCATCAAATCTCACAATAGACCTTAGATTCATAACACAAAACATGTTAAAACAATCACAATTTCATAAACTCCAATATAGTGTGTAGTGAATTCATAATGAGTAAGATCCATGAGTAAATCAACTTTAAATCATACAAATTTAGGTAAAAGGAAGCTTGAGAATCATGGGTGAAAGGAACTTATGAAAGAAATCCGCATACCTTGACTTTGGAGAATCCTTGAAGAAGATTGGAAATGGAGAGTTGAAGCTTGAATGAAATTCTTAGATCCGGATTGAGTTTTAAGACTTGAATTTTGAGAGAAATGTTAGTCTAAGTATTTGGGTGAGTATTGGGGAATGTGTTGAATGATATGAGGGTGAAATATTGTCAAGTATAGGTACTTTTACGTATGGGTTGTCTTTGGCCCCAGACCCAAAATCCTTGGATGAGAATAAAATAACTGGGCACAAAATAATGCACTGGTGCGCCCTGGCCGCGTCGCGCTAGGGGCGATCAGGCACACCATTTTTCGTCAACTTGAAAAATTGAAATTGTGAATCGTTCGCTAAAAAATGGGGTTAGCCCCTTTTTTCACTCAATTTAACCCCCCTCCCTCGATCAAGAATATGAAGTCGGATTTTCAAAATAACGTATGAATTTTGAGATATATGGAAATTACGATTCTGGGCATTTTTGAGGACATCTTCGGGCACTTTTTGAGGTCGTTTCAATATCTCTCCCTTGGGAATATTCATCCCCAAATGTCAAAGAAATGTACATAAGAAGATTAATGATGAACAAATCAGCCCTAACAAGAATGCAACAATACATTTAAAACATCATTTTTAAAATCTCAACAAAAGTGTCAAAAATCATCATGAACTTGTCAACATAAATATGAATGCATGTAAATGACATAGGGACTGAAACATAAGACTTGAAATCACAAAAAGGGATTTTACATGCTATTATAAGCTTGAATATAATGAAAGAAGTACAACTATCGCTTTTCCATATCCGTTCTGGCTCCCCGAGAGACACTTTTGACTTGACGATTCTTCCAAAGGGCCTTGAAGAACATTACACCCTTACCAATCAACTTCTTCAACCCTTCCATCCAATACCTCCACCAGGACCTCTTCCTAATTCCACTTATCCTCCACAATACCCACAATCTTACGAGCTTTATAGCACTAGAGTCACCACCACATCCCTTCAACCTAGAAGCATGAAAAACCGGACAAACCATAACCATATCCCTAGGTAATTCCAATCTTTAAGCAACCTTACCAATCCTCCTCTACACTCTATATGGAATCACAACCCTAAACTCATTGTTAACCTTAATCACACGTAGTACATTTGGTACCATGAACCATCATCTCCCCCTTGGGAGACAACCTCTACTCTACTATCTTTTCACCCGAAACCTCCAACTCTAATAAGGCAGAATCAAGGCCTTACTTAATCTAGACCCCTTCAACCAAAGAAGATTTGGGACCATCAAGAATACTATACCACCATCCTCAACTTCCTTCAACCTAATCCCTAATCTGGCTAATCGATGGACCTCTCTAGTCACCTATTTGCCACCATCCTCAACACATCATGCTAGGCTACCTAGAGCACCGACCACAACATTAGCCTTACTAGGGAAAATAATGCACACTCATATCATATTCCTTAAAGAATTCTAACCACCTTCTTTTTATCTTCCATTCACACCTATCATATTTAGCAAACAGCCCCTCATCGTCCAAGACTTGCAACACTACTCCCCCAAATGATTCACAAGCTCTAAATAAATCAATGCTCCACCACTGGAGCCCACCACAAACATATTAAGGTAGGGTTTTAAGACCCTAATCATGAAACCCATAAACGTTGCTGGTGTATAAGTCAACCAAACAACTCCAACCATACACAAAATGCTCACCTCTAATTCGAAAAAACACTTAGGGATATCACCTGTCCCCATCCTCACTTGGGGACAAAACCCGAACCAAAGATCAAGCTTAGAGAAGTGAGTAACCCATTGTAGTTGATCAAATAATTGGATCATTTTTAACCATAATATTACAACTTTACGGGTTATACACTCATTGGAAGCATGATATGCAAGTAGGGAAACCACACCAAGACCTCCATCACATCAAGCTAAGTTCAACCAAAATCACAAGACAAGACCCTATGCAATAAGAATATGAGCAACCCTTAGACCTTTTTAGAAACAATAGACTTGCATAACCATTCGGGACACACATAAATCTTACTAGCAACAAAAGGAACAAGGAAAGAAATAGAAACTTCCTCCGAAACCATTAAAGCACGCACAACAACATCAATAAAATCCTTTAACATACCGGTAGCATCATCAGGCACCTCATCCCCTCCTTGCCTTCTTTGAAGAGCATACAATCAGTTACATCTTGGAGCATCCCGTTGATCAACATCACCACCTCTACCCTTGTTGCGCTTATGAGGGCAATCTATTATCTTGTGAACCTCCTCTCCTCAACCATAATAAGAATTGGTTTTCTTCAAGCACGGGCCATCATGGCATCTACCACTTTTCGGGCACCTAGTATAAGGTACCGCACTACCATGATCTTTGGGACTTTGGAACATTCCTTCACCACGGGCCATCTTGGCCTCCTTACCTCTCCTCTTCCTTAACTTTTTCTCCTCCATTTGTTTAGCATAGGTCATCAAGCGGGCCAAATCCATGTCACTAATCAACATAGCAGACCGGCACTCCTCACTCACCAAGTCGGATACTCCCATCACGAATCTACTCATCCTAGACCTTGGATAGGCCACCAATTGGGGAGCATATTTTGAAAGTTGGTTGAACTTGAGGGCATACTCCCTCACACTCATTGAACCTTATTTCAAATTCATGAATTTTCTACCATTTTAGCCTCCCTAAGCTCAAGTGGGAAGAACCGATTAAGAAAAGCCGCCTTAAAATCCTCCCATAGAACCATATTTTCAACCTACTTCTCTTCCTTCCATTGATTAAACCATATTTATGTTACCCCTTTGAGTTGGTAAGCCGCCAACTCCACCTTTTCCTCCGATCTAACTCCCATGATAGCCAATACCTTGTAGACCTAATCAATGAACTCTTGAGGGTCATCATCTACCTTAGACCCCATAGAATTCTGGCAGATTCATCCTCATAAAGTGCCTCATTCGAGATGCCGGAGTAGGGGTATGAGGGGCTTGGGTCCCTTGGTTGGCTTGATTATCCACAACTTGTGTAAGCAAAGTGAGGGTATCCAGGAGTTCTCTATGAGCTGGTTGCTCCTCTGGTATGGGGACTCTCTTTTCTGTTGTGTTAGGCATGATCTAGCATAGCAAAGAACAATCATTAGGGGGAAAACCTTACCTAACTTAGGCATGATCTAGCATAGCAAAGAACAATCATTAGGCGGGAAACCTTACTAACTCTATAGCACGACTTAGAACATGAAGAAGTGAAACATTTCCTAAAACATCTCATAGACTCTTACTCATAGTTGTGTTGCACAATATAACCATGAATAAGACTCTAATCGACGTGGTGTGTTGAACGCAGAGGATCTAATAACTTGATGCTCTAATACCACCTCTGTGGTGACCCAACCCTAGGGCCTCGACGCAACTGGCTAATAGGAAACTCGAAGGGACCCCAAACAAGCCTCTTAGCACATCATTATACATCCTTGGTCGCGAAAGCAAGTAAAATAAAAACCAGAGATGGTAAATAGGGATAACTAGGGCTAAGGGACATCTTTCATATCATAATCAACAAGAGTCGAGAGAGAATCAAAGCTTATAGCATAGACACATAATATGTCCAATAACACCTCTACCACATAGATAAGAGCGGGGCCAAGACAAGCAACCGGGCTCTCCCTCATAGTCAAAATATACAATAAAGAAAGATAGTCTTTAATGCATAGCATTAAAATATATACATTGTCCCCAGAATGGATGACTCACTAACTAGCTTGAATAGATACCACTAGCCACGTGGAGGAGGAGGATGACCAAATGGTGCTCCGGTTCCTACATGGTAACATCATGTAGGCATACATTAAAATATTTGAATATACGAAGCATGTAGGAAGAAATGCAACAATAGATAAGCTACATAGGCATATGTTAAAACATTTGAATACTAAGTGTGTAGGATGCAATGCAACAATAGATAGGCTGCATAGGCAAAATGCATAATCATAAGCAATGAATAGCATACTAACATTCTCGCATGTATGAATGATACTTGAAGTGAAACATGCTTATATATAACATATTACGTAGATAAGAAGAGACCATCATCATAGACCAAACAACTAGTACTCAAAATCCAAGGCTTTGCACCCCCTTGCTAGTGGTCGAGGTATCAACCCCTCAACATGGTTAATGAGCATAACACCCTCCATCAAATAGGTCAAGGTATCAATCTCTCAACATGGTTAACAGACATCACACTCTCCATCAAAGTGGTCAAGGTATCAACCCCTCAACAAGGTTAATGGACATCACACCCTCCATCATAGCGGTTAAAATATCATCCCCTCAACAATGTTAATGGACATCACACCCTCTATCATAGTGGTCGAGGTATCAACCCCTCAACAAGGTTAATGGACATCACACCCTCCATCAAAGTGGTCAAGGTATCAATCCCTCAATAAGGTTATGGTCAACATACAACACTATAGAAGCTCATCATGAAATTAACACTATACAACATACTTTCATCCTCAGAGTCATACATCCCATATGCTAAACATTAAGCCTTCAACAAATCAAGAATCATAATCCAAACTTTTTATCAAACACTTGGCAAGTGTGTAATGGTAGTGTAAAATCATGCAATTCAAGAGTGAAATCATGTATGAAATTAATACTATACAACATACTTTCATCCTCAGAGTCATACATCCCATATGCTAAACATTAAGCCTTCAACAAATCAAGAATCATAATCCAGACTTTTTATCAAACACTTGGCGAGTGTGTAATGGTAGCGTAAAATCATGCAATTCAAGAGTGAAATCATGTAAGTAAATCCAATGTAAAACTATAAATCTATACTTGGTAATACCCTCAAGCAATATACATCAAAACCCTTCATCCAATCTCACAATAGACCTTAGATTCATAGCTCAAAACATCGTAAAACAACCACAATTTCATAAACCCCAACATAGTATGCAGTGAATTCATAATGAGTAAGACCCATGACTAAATCAAATTTAAATCATATAAATTTAGGTAACAGAAAACTTGGGCTTCATGGGTGAAAGGTACCCATGAAAGAAACCCACATATCTTAACTTTGGAGAATCCTTGAAGAAGATTGGAAATGGAGACTTGAAGCATGAATAAAATCCTTAGATTTAGATTGAGTTTTGAGACTTGAATTTTGAGAGGCATGTTAGTCTAAGTGTTTGGGTGTATATCAGGGAATGTCTTGAATGATATGAGGGTGAAATATGGCTAAGTATAGGTACTTTCACGTATGAGGTGGCTTGGCCCAAGACCCAAAAGCCTTGGACCAGAATAAAATAACTGAGCACAAAATAATGCACTGGCACACCCTAGCCGCATCGCGCTAGGGGTGCGCAGGCATACCATTTTTTGTCAACTTGAAAAATTTAAACTGTGAATCGTTCATTCAAAAATTGAGGTTAGACCAATTTTCCAACCAATTTGACCCCCTGATCAAGAATATGAAGTCAGATTTTCAAAATAATGCACGAATTTTGAGATATATAGAAATTACGATTCTGGATATTTTCGAGGCATATTTTTGGGCATTTTTAGGGTCATTTCAACTTATGAATGTGAAAATTATGGATCATGTTTTTGTTATGAAGAAAGAATCAACAAGTGTTATAATTCTAAAAGACTTCTTTACTCTTTGTATTGTGTTCGTGGAAAGATAAAGTTGTCGAAATCAATTGAGCTTCCTCAAATACTAAGGTCGATGTTGTTCGCATCAGGTTATAGAAAATTTTTCATCTTATTATTAAAGGATATCAGCATTGTATATAGTTTTCATTTCATATTTTATGTAGGTCTAAAAGTAATCACTTTTGAGAGAATATTAGAAGTTATAATTCTATGTTCTCATTCACATCTATGGGAGGAAAAATTGATGCATCTGTTAATCAAACACAAGGACCAAGAACATTCAAATTATCTGAAATAAAATTATTATAAATTTGGAAGTTTATTTCCACTTGAGAGATTCATTCCAAAATTTGTGCAACTATATATTTATGATACAAAAAATGAAGTACAAAATAGAATTCATGCTATGAGGTTAGTATTTTTATCATTCCTGAAAAATAATATGTAGATAAGATTTTATTTAAAAAAGTATATTTATTAATTTTGTAAAAATAATTTCTTATAGTCGTGGCCAAAAGATAAACAAGGTTCATATTGAGATTGTTAATGATCTAAAGCAAATGCTTGATTGTTATAATATTTTATCTAAGATATTCAGAATGGTAAGAGATAGATTTCAAGAAGATATAAGTTTCCCTATAAAACTCAGGTTAATAGGTAAAAGAGGCACCGATGGAAGAAGATACAACTTGCCAACAGTTTCTGAGGTAGCTACTTTGATAGTAGGAGATTTTAAACAATCTAGATGTGACAGAGATATTATTATTGAGAGTCGTTCTTGAAATTTACAAAGGATTAATGAATTAAATGGAACATATTTAAGCTTGTAATATCCTTTTCTTTTCTCATATGGTGAAGATGGATACAGGGTTTATATTCCTTTTGAAGGACTTGATGAAACAATTAGAGGAAGACAGTGTGTTAGCATTCGACAAATTCAAGATAGAGAGGATAAAGTTCCAACAATCCTATCTTCAAGAAGATTATTTTAACATTTTTTGGTTGATGCATATACAATGATCGAATCTTCTCGACTAAAGTATATTAGGCTTATTCAAAAGTTGTTGAGAGCTCATATGTATATGGTTGGAAGATGCACTTATGTTTAGAGAAATTAATCCATCTTCTCAATGAAAAAGGATAATTCTGCCTTGAAGCTTCATCGCGGGTACACAATACATGTTTTAAAATTATCATGATGCTATGGCAATATGCAAATGGGCTGGCTATCCTGATCTTTTTATCACATTTACTTGTAATCCAAAATGGCCAAAGATTTATAGATTTGTAGAGAGTAAGGTCTTAAAGCATGAGGATTGCTCAGATATTTTATCTAGGTTATTCAAAATTAAATTGGATCACTTAATAAAAGACTTGCGAGAAGATCAAATTTTTGGAAGAGTAAAAGCAGATATATTCAATTGCTCATTATATATTTTTTTTAACATATTTTTCATAAGCTAATATGTTTAAATGTGTATTTTGATTATTTATTAATTTAATATTTCTAACGCAGTGATTTATACAATTGAGTTTCAAAAATGAGGATTACCTCATTCTCAGATTTTACTTTTTCTTCATGAGCAAAATAAATATCTAAGTGTTGTAGATATTGATAGAATTATTTTTACAGAAATACTAGATGAAGCAACTGATCCTCACTATTTTAAAGCACTGTAAATAATTCATGATACATGATCCATGTGGTTCTGCTAGAAATTATTCCCCTTGCATGCAGAACGGTAAATGTACAAAATACTTTCTAAAAGAGTTTGTTCATTCAACCATAATTGACGAAGATGGTTATCTTGTCTATAGAAGAAGATATGATGGTAAAACTATCAAGAAAGATAGCATTGACTTGGACAATAGGTATGGAAAATTGCATAATCATGTTTTTATTTAGTAAATTTGTGTATTTATGATTAAATATCTTAAAATATTTTCAAGAATGTATCTTTTCTATATAAATACATTTCTTTAGTATTATGTGGTATAATTCTATTTTTTAATTGAAACAGATATGTGGTGCCTCATAATCGATTGTTATTATTAAAGTATGGTGCTTATATTAATGTGAAAGGGTGCAATCAATCAAAAACTATTAAGTATTTATTTAAGTATGTTAATAAAGGACATGATTGTGTCATTGCTACTTTTTCTCAAAGTGTTAATGAGGAAGATTCATCCCATATTGATGAAATCAATATGTATTATGATTTTCGATGTATATCATCACGTGAAGCTGCTTGGAGAATATTTGAATTTTCAATTTATCATAGACAACCTCTGGTGGGAAGGTTGACATTTCATCTTAAAGATGAACAAACTATCATATTCTCTGATGATGATCTAATTAATGATGTTTTCAATAAACCAAGTGTAAGGGAATCAATATTTTTAGGTTATTTTGAAGCAAATAAATATTCCCCAAAGCTAGAGAATTGACTTATGTAGACTTTCCTCTTAAGTTTGTATGGAACCAAAAAATTAAAAAATGGGAGAAAAGAAAAACTTCTACATTTTGTATTGGGAGGATCTTCTTAGTTCCACCAGGAAGTGGTGCGTTATATTATGTCAAATTACTGTTGAATGTCATTAGAGGTGCAACATACTAGGAGGATCTTAAGACAATTAACAATCATGTCCGTCTTACTTTCAGAGATGCGTGTTATGCACTTGGCTTATTAGATGATGACAAAGAGTATGTTGATGCTATAAAGGAAGCAAGTGTATGGGGAATGTCATTTTATCTTAAAAATTATTTGCTATGTTGTTATTCGCTAATTCAATGTCAAGGCCAGAATATGTTTGAAAATTAACATGACAATTATTATCAGAAGATATCCTCCATGAAGAAAGAGTATTAGTGTCAAATCTAGGAACTTAAAAGAAATAACATAATTAAAAGTTTATCTTTTATTTTAAGACTATAACTAAAAGTTTATCTAAAATATTCTTGTATAAATATATAGATATGATATTTTCATATAGATTATCATTCAGATCTTTAGTCTATACTTCATATCTAACTTAAAGCATATATGTTATTGTTCAATCGCTCTTAGGATCTCGTAATTTTAGAGTATGTAGAAATGTCTAGGAGTTATGCTATAGCTTTTAGTGAATAGAAAGACATAGCGTTGAGACTTACCAAAAAAGGAAACATAAGAAAAGCATTTTAAAGATTCACAAGTTAGTAGCATATGCAGATGCTGTTGTTGGATTTTGGTATTTTTTCTTTAGAGGTTTTGGCTTTAAAATCAGAGGGATCTTGGATTGTGAAATCATGAACAATTGGCCTATTTTTCTTTTTTAAAATTTGCAGGTCTAAATATTTATCGTGTGATCTTCCTGATAAAAAAGAATATTTATCTTGTGATTTTGGAGCTGATATATTTGTAGAATTGTCATTATTTTTTATTTTAGTCATTACCCTGTATGTATCATTTTTTTCTTTTGGGGTTGATATCTTTTAATCGAGGTCTTTCGAAAACATCTCTATCTTTATGAGGTAGTGGTAAGATATGGGGTTGATATCTTTTAATCGAGGTCTTCCGGAAACATCTCTATCTCTATGAGGTAGTGGTAAGATTTGTATACACTTTACTCTCTCCAAACTCCACTTGTGATATTTCACTGAAATGTTGTTGTATTATCATTCAGATTTCATGATATTTTTATTCTTTCAGAGGCAGAGATTACGGATGATGAATTGAGAAATCGTTGTTTGCAAAAGTTAAAAAAAGTTTTGAAAGTTTGCGGAAAACGTTTTCAGGATTTTCCAACTATGCCAACACATGTTTACAATGAGGAAGAAGTGGATAATACCAATAGATTAATTCATGATGAATTATATTATAAAAAAATCTTTGTACTAAAGGAATGTCAATAATTTATTAATGAACTTGGCAGCTGAACAAAAGTTAGTTTATGTTGAAATAATGACAGCAGTGAATGAAGACAAAGGTGGATTGTTCTTTTTATATGGTCATGGAGGAACTGGAAAGACTTTTATTTGGAGAACTTTGTCTTCGGACATATGATCTAGAGGAGATATGTATTAATTGTTGAATCAAGTGGCATTGCATTTCTTTTGTTACCAGGAGGTCGAACAACTCATTCGAGATTTGCGATTCCTCTCAATCCAACTGAAGATGCAACATACAATATAAAGCAAGGTAGTCATCTCACAAATTTAATTGTCAAGGCAAAGCTGATTATTTAGGATGAGGCAACAATGATGAGTAGATACTATTTTGGAGCTCTTGATCGAACTCTATGAGATATCCTTAGGTTTAAGAACATATCCAGTTTACATAAACCTTTTGGAGGAAAAATAATTGTTCTTGGTGGTGACTTTAGATAGATTTTGCCTATCATTACATGAGGAACTAGGCAAGATATTGTTAATGCCACTTTAAATTCTTCAGATTTATGGAGCCACTGTAAAGTGTTAAGGCTAACAAAAAATATGAGATTGCAAGGTAATCTTTTAGGCACATATCTGGTAGACCTAGACAATTTTTCTAATTGGATTTTGGCAATAGGTGATGGTAATATTGGAAGTTCTATTGATGGCATTGAAAGAATTCAAATCCCTAATGATCTTCTCATTAATGATTGTGATGACACAATATCGACAATTAAGAGTAAGGCATACTTACCCGCCTCTTAGTCCTTATATGTTATGTGTTATGTGAATCCATGTTGATCCCTATCATTGTGACATCCCTATAGAGTTAGTCTTACTTTCTCGTCCCTTAGAACTTCTGAACGGATGATGTGTGAATGGATGCTATAAGGCTTGTTTGGGGACTCTTAAGTTTCCATTCGCTATGTCACTCCTAGACCCTTGGGTCGGGGCGTGACAGTTATGTAGGTGTGCCGGAGGAGCCCCTAGACTACTTGCCCCAAATTAAGGCACCCCCTACTATGTGACCAACATAAATAGGAGCCGGTGTTGACCACCTAGGAGAGGGTGCATCGGGATGACTTGATTATGGCCTGTATGTATGGGCTAGAGATGATGCACCATAGAACCGATGGTTGATCTTCCATTGAGCTTCAATAGGTTGAGGTCCAATACCTCCTTAATGATCATACTAATGTCGTATTGGGCATTGGACCTTGTTTCTTCGAGCCAGTGGAGGATGATATCCCCACGGACCAAGAGTATTCTAGGTAGACATCGGATTTGGATGAAGATGGTAACCCAGCTTAGGAGTCACCCCTGCACTATAAGGATCTAAACCTCGGGAGGCCTAAATGATGCTCAAAATAGGCTTCTAATGATTTTTAACTGAGGTGTCCTTTTGGGGACACCTCCATGGACCGTGGGACGATCCAAGAGACAACCCTGTAGCACTAGTGTTTTGCATTTTTTCTGTTCCATCCCATCTCACCCTAAATGGAATATCTCTCTTAAGTATAGTTAATTCATTGAATGATTTATTTAGAAGCTAGAGCCAACTTTCATACCAAAGGGTTGAGACTTTCTTTTTTAGATAGATAGATAGAATAGAATGGGCTCCTACTCTCTTTCAATCTTCGATGCTAAAAACAAAGACAAAGAGCATGTAGACCCTAGGGGAGGTTAAGTCAACAACTAGTTTTTCCAGAATAGGAAGAGGGGATGCTATTGAATCTTCTTGTTGAATGGAAATTTAATAAAAGAAGGAATAACTCTTAGTTTTCCATATTCCTTACTCTTCCTAACTCTACTCTCGCATGCTTTTTTAGGACCTAGATTTTACTAGTTGAAAGGGAACTAAATGCTTAAGTATAAGGACTATGCCCTCTTAGCACTAGGACTGAAGGAAAAGGAGTAGGACTAGTATCAGGAGGTGGAGGAGGCCTTGGAGTGTCCTTTGTCCAATTATATGGCTAATTATGGGTTACTGAAGTATACATGACCAAGTGACCCTCCACAGAGCCTTTCACAGCTCGTGAACCTCACCACTGGCATCAAAGGGCTCACGGGAGGAAGCATTACACCTGACTGTCACTATTTTGACTAAGGAATCCAGCACAGGCACCTATACAACTCGTGTAAGCCACCACGGACCACGGTGGGTTCTGTGAAGGGGGCTCTAGCCAAATTTTTCTAAGTATAGGTCTCCGTCTCGACACCAAGGTGCCTTTCACGGACACTTTCATGGTCTGTGGTAGGGTTCACCAACCGTAAACCTCTCGTGCAGGTGTCTAGAAATCAATTTTTAAAGTCTATTTCATTAATGGACTTTTTATGATTTCGATTTATTTTAAAGGTCTTTTATAACCTTACACCTATCTTAAACCCCTAAATCAGGCTATACCTTTTCACTCATTCACTCTTATTTTAACACTTATGCTCTAGAATTCATTTCCTAAAACTCTCCTTTCAAGATTAGTGTTATAATGATTTACATAGATTTTATAAGAATTGAAGAGTATATGTCCCTTTAATTTATTAACTTATGCATGGATAATATCAATTGTTAATTTCTTATGAATTTATTATGATTTCATCTTAGTATGCCTAATACCCATGCTATTACGTCATTCCTAATGACATATGCATGCATGAGCAAGTATTTTAATCAGATTTATGATGTAGGTTATTACCGAATTATGATTATGACTATGATTTCAAAATAAGTATGGTTATGACATGATATGTGATCATAAAATGTCTATGATATGGATTTATGCACTTATGGTGTGTGTACACCATCATGTACGAGTATGAATGAGTTATTCTTATGTATGAAAGTATGAAATGAAGTATCATTTAGCCTTTGAGCCCAAGCATGCATGATTATGATTTGATTTGGCATGTAAGCCTAAGTATGTATGACTATGAAATATGATTTGGCCTTTTAAGCCTATGTATGCATGATGATGATTTGGAAAGACTTATTCTCCTATTTCAAGCATACATATTCTCATGAAAAGATGACTTAGAACTGAATGAGATTAGAGGAGGGGGACTATCCTCAAGGGTCCTGGCATAAATCCTAACTTTCTCATAACTAAGTTGCCATCATAGGATCATGTTTTCTTATAAGGATAATTATGTCATGAAACCACCCACTGAAATGGGTAGTCCTATAAGGTGAGGTCATGGCCTACCTTTGGCAAGTAGTCCACTCTTTCTCCAATGTAAAGGCAATATTTGGATTCCAAGTAATAGCTCGCTTGGTTTTATATGTCGGTTGAGGTCTTATCCCCGCTATGTTTAAAGTATTGTGGCATTCTACATATTGATTCAAGTCATACTGTTATGACATTCTTTCTAATATAGTTCTTTCTATGTATATATATGCCCTTGTCGTCTAACATTGAAATATAGGTTTACCATGATCATATGCATTACATGCCCGCATGCTTAGTATATTCAAATGTACTAATGTATATTTTGCCCACATGATCTAACCATGTAGGGACGGAGCCTTATCTCATCCACTTTTTCGCGGCTAAGTTCATTATGGAAGTTTGTTTGTGGTGAGCTCATCTTCGGAATGGAGGACTCACCAACTAGCTTGAATAGATACCACTAGCCACGTGGAGGAGGAGGATGACCAAATGGTGCTCCGGTTCCTACATGGTAATATCATATAGTCATAAAGTATGCGTTAGTACATTTGAATGTACTAAGTATGTAGGATACAATGCAACAATAGATAGATAATATGGGCAAAATGCATAATCATAAGTAATGAATATCATACTAGCAATATGACATGTATGAATGATGCTTGAAGTAAAACAAGCTTATATAGAATATATTACGTAGGTAAGAAGAGACCATCATCATAAACCAAGCAACTACTACTTGGAATCCAAGGCTTAGCATGCCCTTAGTAGTGGTCGAGGTATTAACCCCTCAACAAGGTTAATGGATATCACACCCTCCATAATAGTGGTCAAGGTATCAACCCCTCAACAAGGTTAATGGACATCACACCCCCCATCATAGTAGTTGCGGTATCAACCCCTCAACAAGGTTAATGGACATTACACCCTCCACCATAGTGGTCGAGGTATCAACCCATCAACAAGGTTAATGGATATTACACCCTCTATCAAAGTTGTCGAGGTAGTAACCTCTCAAAAAGGTTAATAGATATCACACCCTCCATTATAGTGGTCGAGGTATCAACCCTTTAAAAAGGTTAATGGACATCACACCCTCCATCAAAGTGATCAAGGTATCAACCCCTCAATATGGTTATTGTTAACATACAATACTATAGAAGCTTATCATGAAATCAACACATGAATACCATACTTTCATCTTCATAATGTCACTTAACTCATATGCTATGCATTAGGTCTTTAACAACTCAAGAATCATAATCCGGACATTTTATCAAACATGGCTGGTGTATAGTGCTAGTGTAAAATCATGCAAGTCAAGAGTGAAATCATGCTAGAAAATTCAGCGAAAATCCATCAATAGATACTTGGTAACACTCTAAAAAATACACATCAAAATCCTTCATTAAATCTCATAATAGATCTTAGATCTATAGCTCAAAACATACTAAAACAATCACAATTCATGAATCTCCAACATAGTGTGCAGTGAAATTCATAATAAGTAAGACCCATGAGTAAATCAACTTTAAATCATGCAATTTTAGGTAAAAAGAAGCTTGAGCATCATGGATGAAAGGAACCCGTGAAAGAAACCCAAACACCTTAGATTTGGAGAATCCTTGAAGATTGGAAATGGAGACTTGAAGCTTGAATGAAATCCTTAGATCCAGATTGAGTTTTGGGACTTGAATTTTGAGAGAAAAGTTAGTCTAAGTATTTGAGTAAGTATTGGGGAATGTCGTGAACGATATGAGGGTGAAATATGGCTAAGTATAGGTATTTTTACGTATAGGAAGTCTTAGGTCCAAGACCCAAAAGCCTTGGACCGAAGTGGAAATTTTGCACATTTTTAACATTATGGCGCGCCCTTGGTGCGTCATGCCAGGGGAGAGAATGCTCACTATTTTTTTGCAAACTTGGAAAACTAAATTGTGAATCGTTCACTCTAAAATTGAGGTTAGACCCATTTTCCAATCAATTTGACCCCTTGATCAAGAATATGAATTTAGATTTTTTAAATAATGCACAAATTTTGAGATATATGGAAATCACAATTCGAGCATTTCTGAGGCATATTTTTTGGCACTATTTGGGGTCGTTACATAAACTCTATGTACAAGCTTGTTATGTATAATGCTTGTTGCTCATAGATAATATGCTTATGTCTATGATATGTTAATGTTATGATGTAACAATGAGATGATGAAAGTCCTATGTCCCTGCTCCTATAGCGTAAGTTATATGATTCCACCCCTTAGAACTTGTTTGATTGATCATGAATGTGTGGTGGCAAGTCCCATTCTCCCTATCCCTATAGGTTAAGTCTTGAATTTCATTCCTTAGACTTACTTGTTTAATGATGTGACAATGAGTCATTTGCCCCTTATCCCAAAGCTTGAGTCATTTACCCCTATCCCTTAGTCTTATTTATAAATGTTTGAGTTACGTCTCCGAACCGATGATGTGTTTACGAATTCTATAAAGCATGTTTAGGGACTCTTGGGTTCCCATTCACCATGTCACTCCTAGGACCTAGGTTTAGGTCATGACAAGCTTGGTATTAGAGCACCAAGGGTTTAAAATAGTTCTTGGAGTTCAACATGCCATGTCGAGTCGAGTCCCATTCATTAATGTGAAGTGCATTACATGTATAGGTAGGAAGTTATGGGGTGTTTTAGGAACTCACTTCGTCATTGCATATGTCATTCTATGAAACGTGTCTTGAGGTTTTCTAACTCTGCTGATTTAATTGATGCTCTTACAAAAGATGCCTCTAAGGATAGCCCCTCTACCAACACTGACCCCAGTTAATTGGGACCAATTCCCTCGTGAACCTATGAGGGAGCTAATTACTCAAGATGAGTTCTAGACTACTTTTGCCATACTGGCTGAAGTGGTGACCAACCAAGCTAGGCAGGCCATTTCTTCTCCCCATGTCCCTAATCCAGCTGTCAGAGTGAGAACCTTCACCTAGATGAATCCTTTGGAGTTTTATGGATCAGAAGCTAATGAGGATGCCTACTAATTTATTGATGAACTCTTTACGGTGTTGACTATCACGGGGATGAGTTTAAAAGAGAAAGCTAAGTTGCATGCTTATCAATTGAAAAATGTGGCTCAAGTATGTGCACACCCAATGGTTTATGGAGAGGGAAGCTGATGATAGAGTTGGTTGGGAAGAATTTAAACTTCCTTTTCTGGACTATTTCTTTCCCTTTGAGAACCAAGAAGCCAAATTAACAGAGTCTATCAACTCAAATAAAGTGGAATGAGTGTGAGGGAGTATTTCCTCAAATTTACAAAGCTCTCAAAGTATGTTCCTATGCTAGTGGTTGACCCTGAGCAAGAATGCAAAAATTTATTTTGGGGATCTATGACTTAGTTGTGAAAGAATGTCGTACTCTATGCTTATTTGGGAGATGGAAATGTCCAAGATCATGACCTATGCTAAACAGATTAAAGGGGAGAAGCTCAAGGAAAGGAGAATGAAGGATTCTAAGATAGCCCATTATGATGGTGGGTTCACCAATTCTAGGAGTGGTTGTGGGAATGGTCGTTTCTAATAGGGACAAGGTTTAAAACCAAGGGTTGTTAATGATAGACTGTCTCCTCCCAAGGAATAAGTTAGAGGTGGGCCAGTATATCCAAAATGTGACAAATATGGTAATATCCACCTCGGGAATTATTTGAGGGGTCCAGATGCTTGATATGGTTGTGGGGAGATAGGCCACAAGCTTACTAATTGCCCCAAAGCTCAAAGAAAGATCAAATGTCCCGGGTCAAGGTTAACCAAAGGGTCAACAAAGTGGTTCTCCTCACAACAACTGGTTCTATGCTTTGCATGCTAGGCAGGAGGTAGAGGAGACTCTGGATGTGGAGACTGGTATGTTAAAAGTCTTTAATTTTGATGCATATGCTTTGCTTGATCCGAATTCAAATTATCTTTTATGATACCTCTTTTGGCTGTTAAGTTTGATTTGAGTCCTAAAATTTTGAGGGAGCCTTTTTCATTCTATACTCCCGTGGGTGAGTCTATTGTTGCCCAAAAGTCTATTGGGATTGTCCTGTTTCTATCTTGCATAAAGTCCTTCCATTTGATCTTGTAGAACTTGATATATTTGATGTTGATATCATTCTTATAATGGATTGGTTGCATGCTTCTGCTGATTGTAGAACTCGAAAGGTCAAGTTCCAGTTTCCTAATAAGTCTATTCTTGAGTGGGAGGGTAGTGACTATGTTTTTAAAGGTCGATTTATCTCTTATCTCAAGGCCTAGAAAATAATCTCTAAAGGGTGTACCTATCATATAGTAAGGGTTAGAGATGTGGAGTCTAGTCACCTACTCTTGAGTTGATTCATGTGATTAATCAGTTTCCAAATATCTTTTGAAAAGATTTGCTCAGTATTCCTCCCAAAAGGGAAGTGAATTTTGGCATAGATCTTCTTCTTGATACTCAACTTATTTCCATACCTCTTTATCGTATGGCACCGACAAAAGTAAAAGAGTTGAAGGATCAGCTGAAGGCCTTGTTAGAGAAGGGCTTTATCAAGCCAAGTGTACAGCCTTAGGGTGCTCTTATGTTATTTGTGAGAAAGAAGGATGAGTCATTTCAGATGTGTATTGACAATCAGTAATTGAATAAGGTAACCATCAAAAATAAGTATTTGTTGTCAAGGATAGATGACTTGTTTGACCAATTGCAAAGAGAAACCTATTTCTCAAAGATTGATCTCCGTTCTAGCTATCGTAAGTCAAGGATAAGGGAGTGTGATATTCCCAAAATAACTTTTTAAACTAGATATAGGCACTTTAAGTTTGTGGTACTATCCTTTGGCTTGACTAATGCTCTGGCGGTGTTTATGGACCTTATGAATCGGGTGTACCAAGCCATTCCTTGATACTTTTATAGTTGTCTTTATCAAATATACTTTCATTTATTCCCAAAGTGAACAAGAGCATATGGATCATTTGAGATTGGCTCTTCAGACTTTTAGGGAGAAACAACTATATGTCAAGTTCAGTAAACGTGGGTTCTGGTTGGTGAAGTAGTTTTTATTGGTCATGTGGTATAGGGTAATGGTATTAAAGTTGATCCAAAGAAGACTGAGGCTATGAAGAATTAGCCTAGTCCAGTGACTCCTTTAGATATTCGGAGTTTCCTTGGGTTAGCTGGATATAATCATAATTTTGTTGAGGGTTTTTCATCTATTACCTCGCCATTTACCAAATTGACTTAAAAAATGCCAAGTTCATATGGTTAGATGAGTGTGGGAAGTGTTTTCAGACTTTGAAGATCAGCATACATTGGCTCCTATTTTGACATTACTGGATGGTTTATATGGATTTATGATATATTTGATGCTTCTCGGATTGTTTTGGATTGTGTACTAATGCAACATGGTAAGATGATAGCTTATGCATCTAGAGAGCTAAAGGTGCATGCACAAAATTATCCAACTCATGATCTTAAATTAACAGTTATGGTGTTTGCTTTGAAGATTTGACGATATTATCTATATGAGGTTCATGTTGATGTTTTCACCGATCACAAGAACTTGTAATATATGTTCACCCAAACAGATCTCAATTTGAGGCAAAAGAGATGGTTAAAACTTCTTAACGATTATAATATGAGTGTTTAATATCATCCTAGCAAGGTGAATTTTGTAGTCAATGCTCTTAGTAGGCTATCTATGGGTAGTATGATTCATGTGATAAAGGGAAGAGAGAGTTGGTGAAGGATGTGCACTGTTTGGCTAGATTAGGTGTCAGATTGGCCGACTAATGATGGTGACATTCATGTTATGCATGGTGCTGAATCTTCTATGATTGATGATGTCAAGGCAAAGTAAGACTCAAATCAATCGTTGGTTGAGTTGAAGAGGTTGATTGCGGAAAGAAAGATAGAGGTTTTCTCCTAAGGGGGAGATGGAGTACTTCGTACTAAGATCGATTATCCATTTTGAATGTTGATGGTCTTAGGGAGGAGATCTGAGTGAAGCCCACAACTCTCTCAATTCTATACATTTAGGATCCACCAAGATGTATGCGGATTTGAGGAAAGCGTATAGGTGGCATGGTATGAAGAAAGACATGTCTAAGTTTATATCTGAATGCCCATTTATTAACAGGTGAAGGTGGGAAAATAAAAGGCCCAGTGGTCTAGATCAATACATTGAAATTCCTACGTGGAAATAGGAAGATATAAATATAGACTTTGTGATTGGGCTGCCTCGTACCTAAAGGTAATTTGACTCCATTTGAGTAATTGTTGATAGAATGACCAAATCAGCTTACTTCTTACCGATTATGACTACTTTCAATGCCGAGGACTGTGCCAAGTTATATATCCAGGAGTTGGTTTGATTGCATGGTGTGCCTATGTCTATTATGTCGATCGTGGTACCCAATTTAGTTCTCACTTTTGGAGATCTTTCCAAATAGAGCTTGGCACGAAGTTGAAGTTAAGTATCGGTTCCATCCTCAAACCAATGGTCAAGTTGAGAGGACAATTCAGGTCTTGAGGACATGTTGAGGGCTTGTGTGTAGGAATGAAAGGGAAATTGGGATGATCATCTAGCACTTATTGAGTTCACTTATACAATAGTTATCATGCTAGCATTAGAATGGCACCATTTGAAGTTTATATGGGAGAAGGTGTAGATCCCTAGTAGTATAGTTTGAGATAAGTGAAATGGCATTAATTGGCACGTACTTGGTATTGGAGGCCATGGAGATGGTAAAGTTGATTTGGGAAAGATTGAAGACGGCTTAACGTCGTCAAAAGTCCTATTCAAATATTAGGAAAAGGGATCTTGAGTTCCTTGTCTGTGATTGGGTGTATGTGAAGGTTTCACCAATGAAGGGTATAATGCATTTTGGTAAAAAGCTAAATCCATGTTATGTAGGCCCTTATGAGATTATCGAGCGGATAGGAAATATGGCTTATAGGTTGGATTTGCCTTAGAATATGAGTTCTATCCACCTGGTTTTCCACATATCAATGTTGAGGAAGTTGATTGGTGATCCTAGTATGACTGTGCCTTTGAAGGGTGTTGAGGCTGAAGAGAACTTGACATATGAAGAAGCTCTGGTTGAGATCTTGGATAGACAAGTAAAGCGTCTTCGCAACAAGGATGTAGTTTCGGTTAAAGTTCTTTGGAGAAACAACATGTGGAAAGTGCTATATGGGAGGTAGAGTCAGACATGATGAAGCGATACCCCTATCTTTTTCAATATACTGAAGCCTAAGGTATTAGGTTCTTCTCTTCTTAAATGGTCCTAATTCTTTCGCTCTTATGCTTACATGACATGGCATGCATACGTATGTACAAAAATGATTTAAATGATGTTTTGACATGAAGTTTAATGATTTTATGATTTTCAAGTGATGAGTTATGCATTGTGCCTTTATCTTGAAATGTTCATGCTCAAGTGAAGTCTTTCAAGCATGTTCTAGCCCATCGAGGATGACTGATTCCAAGGGAGAGATGATATAAGGAACTGAACCTCGAGAATCCTTAATGATATAAGAAAAATAGGTTTCAAGCCAAGGGATTCAATAGGGCTTCAACCGAAGTCAAAATCATCCTTATTCTTCTATATTCTTCAGGTATGTGGGATTGTTTCAGGATTCCCCTCCAATCATCAAGACCCAAAAGTCCTATTTTCTTAAATTACATAAATTCTAAGTATAGTTTGCAAATGGGTCTCTTAAATTAGTTTTAATTTGTTGAAATTAAGCTATGGGTCGGACTTAGTTATTGATTTTGTGATGATTTAAGTCTTGTTATAATGATTTACATAGAATTTATAAGAATTGAAGAATATATGTCCCTTTAATTTACGAACTTATGCATGCATAATTTCAATCATGTTTCAATTGTTAATTTCTTATGGATTTATTATGATTTCATCTTAGTGTATTGTTTAATATGAATGCCTAATACCCATGCTATTCTGTCATTCCTAATGACATATTCATGTCTGAACAAGTATTTTAATCAGATATATGATGTAGGTTTTTGCCTAATTATGATTATGATTATGATTTCAAAATAAGTATGGTTATGGCATGATATGTGATCACGAAATGTTTATGATATGGCTTTATGCACTTATGTGTGTGTATACACCATCATGTATGAGTATGAATGAGTCATTTCTATGCTTGAGCCCAAGCATGCATGATTATAATTTGATTTGGCCTTTAAGCCTAAGTATGCATGACTATGAAGTATGATTTGGCATTTAAGCCTATGTATGTGTAATGATGATTTGAAAAGGCTTATTCTCCTATTTCAAGCAATGTATGTGTATATGTATTCTCGTGGAAAGATAACTTAGCACCGAATGATATTGGAGGAGGGGGACTATCCCCAAGGGTCCTTATATACATCCTACCTTTCTCATAACAACGTTTCTGCCATAGGATCATGTTTCCTAATAAGATTGATTATGTTATGAGAGCCACCCACGAAATGGGCATTGAATGTAAAATCTTCAATAGATACTTGGTAATACCCTCAAGCAACATACATCAAAACCCTTCCTCAAAACTTAA
>JAABOM020104984.1:0-25492 GCA_011800125.2 Solanum clarkiae
AATCTCTTGCAGGAAGGTTGGCTAGAGATTTCTTGTAAAAACACTAGCCCTGCTGAGTTCATAATGAGAATCTTTTCCCATATCTAATAATGCCCGAACTCTTTCTTCTGTATCGAGGATCATCAAAATAAGCAAGAATACTATTTTGACGGAAACTACCATTTACGCGGATTTCAATCGAGATACCTGAACAACCTCATAGGAACTACGAGATCACCCCAAGGACGCCTTCGGCATCCAGGGGTCACGGACCGACCATAGAACCCTATTTAATAAGTGGAACACATTAGCTGTCAGCTCAAACCTATTAGTTACTTGTACTAATAAACCCAAGGACTCAATCGTATGGATATGTAAAATACAGTATTTGTAAATCCGACTCATTCCATTTATCACTTATTCTGGTATGGGGAATGCCTATCATAGAAAGCACTTTGATTGTTATTACTTTTGCAGGAGCTATGACATCATTCCTTGCGGCAACCACTGGAATATTACAGAATGATCTAAAGAGGGTCATAGCTTATTCAACTTGGGATACATTCTGGGAAAATCAAACTTCCATCGAAGAGAAGCAAATGAAAGGCTTTTACAAAAATTCTCGTAGAATCGAGAATGAAGTTTTCATTCTATGCATGCCAGATCATGCATTAGTAACTACTTCCAATTTCCAAAAAAAAATACCAATTATGTCGAACATTCCATTTTTGGAACAGTTACGGAATCTCTATGAATAGGATCAAATCTTATCAATTGATCCATTCCGGAGAATTAGATGGTGATATTCATATCTAAAGGATAACCACAATCATAGGGTTCAAATACAACACATAACACATAGATCTGGCGAGAGTGTACAAGATGTTCAACAATGCCTCTAGTCATAAGATAAGATGGGGGCCAAGACATGATTTGGGCTCACCCTCAAAGTACAGATAACATAAAGAACAACAACTTAAGGTAGCAGAATGGTGGCTTCTCCTTGGAAGATAGGACTCACCATAACTAATGTCTCAAAATCTGATCTAGCCATCAAACGACGGATGAAAGTAATCTCCGGTCCCTACATGGTGAGATCATGTAGGCAAAAGTATGCATTATTATGTTTGAATATACTAAGTATGTAGGGTGCAATGCATGTAACTTACCAAAACATGCATACAATGTTAGATGGCAAGGACATATAATATAGACGGAGATTTATAGCTTGGAATGTAATATAACAAGATGTTATGAAATTTATGATGCATGAAATGCAGATGATGCTCATATATTTAGTGGGGATGTGATCATAAATGACATCTCAAACTCACATGAGCTATTACATGAATTTGTCCGATGTTGACCTCCCATCGGGTGAGAGAAGATTCCTTGCCATATGTAATCTACACTACACCTTACGACCCGATCATTTCGTATGTGGTGGCCACCTTTTTTACGACCCGATTATTTCCAAAAAAATTTCCATATCAAAACATATCATATCATATCATAAATGAACACTCATCCCTTACGACCTGATCATTTTGGTGATGACTACCAATCCTATCTGGCACATAGTTCAAGATAAAGGAGAGATCCCTTGGGGATAGCTCTAACACCCCTAATCCATTGGTGCTAAGTCGTCAAACCACAAGAATATATATACATATACATATATATGCTTTGAAGAGATACAAGTCTTGCCAAATCACTTCAATGCACAAATGGTTTGAGAAACATGTCGAAGCGGGGTAGAAGGCATTATAGTGTTTGAGAAACACTTGTAAAACTTTATTTCATATTTTAATTTCAATATTGTGATTCTCATTGTAGAGTTTGGATTTCTTGTGCTTAATTCTCTTGTATAAGTGCTCAATTATGTTATTCAAATTCATATGTATTGCATTTACACTAATCACGAGTATCTAAATCCACAACTAGGGCTGTGGGAACCATGAAGATCTTACAAGATAAAACTGGATAATTCATAATTTTTGGAAAGTGTGCATGCATGTATTAATGAATTCTTTTCGTATTGAATGGAATTTACTGGTGTCCAACATTAAAACCCCCCAGTGTTATTGACTAGATCAAAGTAGTAATGAATAGGAAAATAGATTAATTAACAGGAATCAATTGATGTTTCTAATTTAATCAACTGAACTACGGCAAAGGGAGATTATACTAGGACAATAGGTTAGGGTTTGTAATGTCACACTGTGGGGATGGACCAAATCACTTCGTTAAATTTTCCTCTCGCCTTGGTGGATGCGTTTGGTTAACTTAAATTACTATTCTGCATGCTACACACTGAAAATAAAATTCGATTATCTAGGAATATTGAGTTAGGGAATCATGGGTAACACAATACCCTTGTTCCACTTCATACTAGTTTAACACTTGTCTTAGCTTAGAATTACTTTTTGTAGTTATCATAACCCCCCTTTGGGAGATAAGTTGGTTAATTTACCTGAATTTCAATTGACTTCTTCTAAGTATACCATATTCCCTTTGGGTTTGAACCTAAACTTTGTTAGGTTATATATCTTGGTGACAACCACTTTAGTCTAAAAAAAGAGTTGTAGCTTGGGCGACATCAAGATTTTGGAGTTGTTGCATGGAAATGCGGCTAGACTTGTCTAATGTAATTTTGGAATTAATCCTTATTTTCCTCATTTTACATTTTTTTTTGTTTGTATTTTCTTTCAGGGTATAAGTGTAGTGTATGCCCAATACGCAAAGGTGAGACAGACCTTTGACTCCGTTCGACCCATAGATAATGCAAACAATGTGGCTAATGCAGCTCTGAATTGAAATGAGAATGAGAATGCAAAAAATGACAACCTTCCTCCTCTTGAGGACATTCCTCCACGGCCACAGGACTTCAACGCCGAAGCTTATCAGTGAAACCAATATCAACTGAACCCTACAACTAAGGAGGTCACTGGAGCTATAATTTTGCCACCACTACCGGCTGATACAAAGTTTGTAGTTTTGAGTGGGTTGCATCAAATGTTGCAGAATCGTGGGTTGTTTATGATCCTACCTTCAGAGGATGTACATATTCATCTAAACAACGTTGCATGTGTCTGTAAGAGTGTGATGGGGAACATAAAATCTGTCTATACATGTTGCGGGACTTCATGTTTTTCCGTTATCTCTGACAAGCAATGCATCACTATGGCTATTCGAGCTCTTGCCGAGTTTGATCACCAGTTGGACTAATTTTCATAAGGCTTTTTTGGAGAGGTACATCTCGAGATCGAAGAAGCTTAAGTTGAAAGATCAAGTCAACAACTTTGAGCAACTTCCTTGTGACTAGGTCAGTACTATATGGGATCGGTTCATCAAGTTCTTGAGGAGTGTCCTAGACCAAAAAATTGTTCATGATGCCTTGATGGAGATCTTTTATCTTGCCATGGACGAGAATAGTTAAGCTTGTGCTGATATTATTATGGAGGGCATGTTCTTAGATCAACCATTTGCAAGGATCGCAGAAATGATTGAAAGGATAGTAAAGACAAATCATGCATGGGGGCAAAGAGATAGATCTTCTACCAAAAGTTCATGCACTTCAGTATTGGCTCGAAGGAAGCTAAAATAAATGAAGAGGTTATGCAAGAGCTTGACTGAATCCATAAAGATATGGAGTTGATGATGCAGCATAATAAGGAATGAGTTAATGCAGTTGTTTATCATCCCCCATGAGCACCTATGTATGATGATCCCTACTATAAGGAGGAGATTCACTTCATTGTTGATCAGAAGAGGGGTTTCATGACCAATGTTTAAGGGTCCAATCAAGACTATTGGTGCCAAGGTCAAGGAGACCGAGGTCAGAACTATAATCAAGATGGTGCTTTCAGCGACAACCATAGAGTTCACTATGATAGGAATCAGGGCCAAGATAGAGATATAAATTAGGGCCAAAGAGATGGCTACAGAATTGGTCCTTATGTGCCACCATACAACCGCGATACCGGTGCTAGTCGTTCCAGAGCTGAGGAGATGTTTGATCGCCTGTTGAAGAAAGTTAAGACACATGATGAGACTCTAAGGGGGATGAAATATGATATCTCCATCATAAATCAGAAAATCAAGTCTCATTCTGTTGCTGTCAAGCAACTTGAGCAATAGTTTTGTCAAGTGTCAATGTGACGACCCAAGCCTAGGGCCTAGACATGGCACCGCAGATAGGGAACCCAAAGGGACCCCAATCAAGCCTCTTTACTTGTCATAACATATCCTTGGTTGTATAAGCATAAAAAATACATATATATTAAATAAGGACGATGAGCCTAATGGAAAAGCTTGCCAAAACAACAATATTACCAAAACAAGGAGTCACACTCATATCATAAATACACACTTGTCCAACATACACCTCTAAATACATAGATAGAGCAGGTCCAAGACAAAGCTACTGGACTCACCCTCATAGTCAATAGAAAATAAGATAGTGTCTTATTACATAGGTAATAGAAACATAGACTAAAGTCCCCGAAATGGAGGGCTCACCAACAAGCTTTGAATAGCAATGCTTAGTCACGTGGAGGAGGGGCATCAACTCGGGTATCGATTCCTACATGGTGATATCAAGTAGGCAAGAATATGTGTTAGTACATTTGAATGTACTAAGTATGTGGGATGCAATGCAACAAGGAATAGGCATCATAATCAAAATGCATAATAATAGAAAACAGGAATAATATAGTAATATGGCATGTATGATTGATGCTAAAGCAAAACATTCTTGAGTAAATCATACTCATATAAAGTACCATATGTGAAGAAGAGACCAATCTAGCTTTCGAACCTTAGTTGGTTGATGATGGTCACACCCTAATCATCCTAGGTGGCAAGCTATAAACCCCTCACATGGTTGATGTTAGTCACAACCCAATCATCCTAGGTGATGAAGTATAAACCCCTCACATGGTTGATGAGTAAAAACCCCCAACTCGGTTGATGATAGTTACACCCCAATCATCCTAGGTGGTTAAGTATAAACCCCTCACATGGTTGATGAGTATAAACCCCCAACTCGATTGAGTATGGTCTAATATAATACTTCATATATAAATAATTATACGCATAAGCTCATTTAATCATTACAACATCATTCATATCATATCTCACGCTTTAGACCTTCAATTTCTCAAGAACCTATAACCAGACATTTTATCAAACACTTGATGCGTGTGCAATGGGTGTAAAAGAGCATGCAATTTAGAGTTGAAATAATGTAAGATAATTTATTGTAAAATCTTTAATCAACACCTTGCAATACCCCCAAGATATCCACATCAAAACCTCTCACCAAAACTTATAATAGATTTAAGATATATAGCTCACAACATAGCAAAATAGTCAAAACTTTACATAGCTTTAGCATAGTTCATAGACATGTTCATACTAGTAAACCTATTTGTAAACTCCACTTTAAATCATGAAATAATAATTAAAATAGGGTTTAGGAAACATGAGTGGAAGGACCCAATGGTTCAACACGACATACCTTAGGTCTAGAGTTGCTTGGAATTGAGATTGAGAAGAATGGAGGCTTGGAAATGATCTTGGAATCCAATCTTGTTCTTGGGTTTCCTTGAAATTGAATTGGGGGTTGATGGAGACTCTTGAGAGGATTTTGGAGTGTGACTGAGATTAGGGTAGTGAAATTGGGTGCTTACGATTATAGTTTAGGTCCTCTAGAAAGGTTAAGATAGCCTAAAAAGTCAAAAAGGGTCATTAGGATAATTAGTATTTACGAAAATGCCATTAGTGAAGGGATGGAAAAATTGGCAAAGTGTCATCTTACTGAAGACTTCACTAGTCGTGCGGCACTCCACAGGTGGTGTGGAGTGATTGTGAGGCAAGACTTAGATAGAAAAAATGGAATTTCAACACTTGAGAAAACGTTAGCATCGACGTCACTTTGATGGCCACGTTCACGGACCGTGTAGTGTTACACGGTCCGTGTACTGGTCCGTCCCACCACACTTAGAAAAGAAAATGTTGCTGGCTACCACAATCCCAGGTGACATGGCCCATACCAATTAACACGAGCGGTACAATGTAGTCGTGGCCCATGCCTTAGCTTCCAATGCCACCCACGCCTAGCCTAGCCTCCTAAAACACCTCCACGTCCCTCCTCACGACCAGTGGTGAGTCACATGATCTGTGCCACTGGTCATGGATCAATACTTAGCCTCCCCACTCCATTTTACATCCTTAATCATTTCCCATGACCCAAAGGCCATATTGCCCATATAGGTGCTCGTGGGAGTTCACTGTACAGGAGGGTCTTACGGAAAAGGTCATAACTCCTTCATCCGACATCGGAATGAGATGAAACCAAGTGAGTTTCCAAGCTGAATCAAAGGGATTTGATTTGACATGTTGTGGGACACTAGTTCTAAATTTACTAAGAGTTATACTAGTTTAAATTTGAACCTTATATGAAACAACACTCAAAACTCAACTTGTAGGTAAGTCTTGAACTCATTTAGGTACTAGGAGTCTCCCATGAATCTAGTACACCCCCAACCTTACCAAATGAGGTTTGGAACATAGATATATAAGAGTATAAAGTTACGGAGTGTCACAATTAACTCAACTCAACCAACATTAGAGAGGTACACTGCCTAGCACCATAGTTCAGAACCCAAAGAATTAAGGGCAGTGCATGGTGGTTAGTACTTTTGGTTGCAATAGTACCATTGATCCACCCATGCTAGTGGATGAAGATGATGTTCCAGAGAAGAGAATTGAGGTTAATAATTCAGATACCAGAGATGATCATAGTTATGACAGGGTGAGTGGTGTTGCAGAGGCACCACAGGAGCTGAAGCATATTCTTAGGCATTTTCAGAAGAAACATACTTGTGTCAGGAGCTATTACAAAAGCTTCAAATTGCAATGCAATTTCTACGAGGTTCGTGGTGTAAAAGCAAGAAGACCCCGATGCTTTTACCATACCTTGCGCTATTAGAGATGTGGAGTTCGGAAGGGCATTGTGTGACCTCGGTGCCAGCATAAATCTAATATCCCTTGCGGACTTCAAGAAGCTAGGACTGGGATCCTCTACTCTGATGAGCATGTTGTTGATGGCTAACCACATAGTGAAGAGGCCTGTCGGGATACTTTGCGATGTGCTTTTAAAGTTGAGAAATTCATATTCCCCACACATTTTGTGATCCTAGATTGCGAAGTTGACTTCGATGTCCCAATTATCTTTGGAAGGACATTATATTCTACAAGCCAAAAGTTAAGTACTCCAATCTACGAGCCAACATTATGGCCCACTGATAAAACTACGGGTTGTGAATAGGGCTTATGGACCACAAGAAAGTTTTCTAATTTTTTACTAAGTGCTGAGCTTTCTATGACCAAATCTACAAGTCGTATCTTAATCTATGACTCCTAGACTGGTTCATGAAACTCAGTCCTCAAAACTAGGGTTTTGACTTTCTATGAAACCATGATTTATAAGCCGTAAAGTACTCTATGGCCAATAATCAGGGTTTGTAGAGTCTGGGCCCATTATTTTGACCGACCCGGTCAACATATGAATAATATGGTCAAAAAATTTTGGCCTCATTTTCCCTAAATTCACGATTTGAACTCGGCAACTCCCCTCTGGCCCTCATTCCTCTAATCGCCAACGAGAATCATCCCCAACATTTTTCGTACATTTTTCATTTGACCTAGGGTTTCACAACCTTATTTCCTCCTTCAATTCCTATAATTTGGTTACGATATTTGATAAGTTCTCGGTCTTTAAAATAACCTTTTATTTACCAAATATTATGTGATTAGGTTGAACCTAAATTGACGGGTATGATAATTAGAGACGGGAACCCACGTGTGCTATTGTTGTGTTTAAATGTTGATATGTATAGTTGCCAATGTGTGAAATATATGTTTAGGCTAAAAATTAGTGTGTTTTCCTTGTCCTTGTATTTTGAATGATGTGTCTAAAAATAATGTTGTAACGACCACAAAAAGTGCCCAAAAATGTGCCTCGAAAGTGCCCGAAATCTTAATTTCCATATATCTTAAAATTCATGCATTATTTCAAAAATATGATTTCATATTCTTGTTTAGAGGGCAAAATTAAGTGGGAAATGGGTCTAACCCAAATTTTAGATCAACCATAGCAAAATCTGAAATTTTAAATTGTCAAATTTCCGTGTATAGTACGCGTTCTTGGCGCGACTGAAATGACTCCAAAATGTGCCCAAAAAGGTTCCTCGAAATACCTAGAATTTCAATTTTCATATATCTAAAAATTCGTTCGTTATTCCAAAAATTCAACTTCATATATGTGATCAGGGAGTCAAAATTAGGTGAAAAAGGATCTAACCTCGATTTAAGAGCGAAAGAGTAGCAACTATAAATTTTTAACGGACTTGGGTGCACTTTAGTACAAATCCCTCTCTGCAACGCGGAGATATGTTTTTTCGCCTGACAATTTTTCTTGTGCGATCGAAAATATTCTAAGTGTCGAGCCCAAGTTTCCCAAACATATTTTTATTTATACTTAGTAAAATTTCATCCTTATATCATCATAAACATTTCCTAATACTCCCCAAAACACTTAGCCATACTTTCGCTCCAAATTTAAAGACTCAAAACCCTCATCCGGATTTAAGGATTCTCTTCAAGCTTCAAGTCTCTATTGTAGATCTTCACCAAGAATTTCTCCAAAGCTAAGGTATGTGGTGTTGAACCATTGGGTCCTTCCACCCATGGTGCCTTAGCCTCCTTTTAACTAATATTGCATGATTTAAAGTTGATTTTACAAGTGGGTCTTGTATATTGAGAAATTTACTGCACAGTGATTTTAATTCATGAAAGTATGGTTGTTTTAGCATGTTTTTAGTTTAAATCTTGGATCTAATGTTGGATTTGATGAGGGGTTTTGATGTGAATATCTTAGAGGTATTGCAAGGTGTTGATAGATCATTTTACAATAGCTTTTCTTGCATGATTTCACCTCTAAATTTCATGGGGTTTTACCACCATTACACACCCCCATGGTGTTTGATAAAATGTCTGGTTATGGTTTCATAAGGAAATGAAGGTCCAAAGTATGAGATATGATATGAGTGATGTTATGACGATTACATGAACTTATGTTTATGATTAATCCTATGTAAAATGTTGCAATAGATCCTACGATAAATCCTATATAAAGTGTTGCATTAGACCATGCCCGATCCGGGGGGAGGGGGGGAGGGATAAGAGCCCGGCTAACCACATTGGGGGTTCGTACTTATCAACCATGCGAGGGGTTTATACTTTGTCACCGTGTTGGTAAGACATGATTACCATCAACCATTTGAGGGTTTTATACGATATAACCACCAAGGGGTTTATACCTTGAGTAGCTAGCTTTGTCTCTTTTACACATATAATATTCTATACGATTATGGATTATCAACCATGCGAGGGTTTTCTACTTTGTCACTGTATTGGTAAGGCGTGATTACCTTCAGCCATTTGAGGGTTTTATACCACATAACTACCAAGGGGTTTATGCTTGAGTAGCTAGCTTAGTCTCTTCTACACATATAATATTCTATACGAGTATGGATTACTTAAATATGTTTTACTTATGTATTGATCATACATGTCATATTGTTATATTATGCCTTTTGCCTATTGTTATGCATTTTGACTATGAAGATTATCTCTTTTTGCATTGTATCCCATATACTCAGTATATTCAAATGTACTAACACATACTCTTACCTAAATGATATCACCATGTAAGAACCGGTGCCCAAGTTGATCATCCTCCTCCTCCTCGTGGCTAGACGGTACTACTCTAAGCTTGTTGGTGAGTCCTCCATTTCAGGGACTTTGGTTCGCGTTTTTCCTCTTATCTATGTATTGAGACACTATCCTATGTTCTACTTGATTTTGTGGGTGATCCCGGTTAATTTGTCTTGGCCCCCGCTCTATCTATGTATGTAGAGGTGTTTGTTGGACAAGTTATATATTTATGATATGAGCGATGATTCCTTGTCTCTTAATGTTGACATGTTGCAAAGCTTTCCCTCATCCCCAATGTGCCACTCTATAACATATGTCTTTTATATGCTGTCGCGACCAAGGATGTATAATGACAAGTTAAGAGGCTTGTTTGGGGTTCCATTGGGTTTACCATTCGTCGTGTCACGTCTAGGTCCTAGGCTTGGATCGTAACAAACTTGGTATCAGAGCACTAGGTTGATAGATCCTCGGAGTCCAACACACTGTCTCGATTAGAGTCCGATTCATGGTTATGAAGTGCACCATGACTATGAATAGGAGGCTATGAAATGTTTTGGAAATATTTCTCTTCTTCTTATTCTAAGTTGTGCTGTAGAGTTATGATAAGGTTTCCCCCCTTAACAATTGTTCTTTGCTATGCTAGATCATGCCTAATTATAGAGGAAGATGGGCCCAAACTCACGAGGAGCAACCGACCAATGGTGAGCTCCGGGATGCTCCTACAATGCTTGCCCAAGCAGTGGCCAACCAAGTCCAACAAGGGACCCAAGTCTTTCATACTAATACCCCAGGAGCTAGGGTAAGAGATGTCATGAGGATGAATCCTCCGATTTTCCATGGGTCAAAGGTGGATGAAGATCCACAAGAGTTTATTGATGAGGTCTAAAAAATCTTGTCTATCATGGGTGTAGGGCCAAATGAGAAGGTGGAGGTAGCAGCATACCAACTCAAAGGGGTGGCCCAAATTTGATTTGATCAATGGAAGGGTGAGAAGGGTAATGGCCATGTGGTGCTTTGGGAGGAATTCAAATTGGCCTTCCTTAATTTATTCTTCCCTCTTGAACTTAGGAAAGCAAAGCTGGTTGAGTTTATGAACTTGAAGCAAGGTGCTATGAGTGTGAGGGAGTGTGCCCTCAAATTTAATCAACTTTTAAAATATGCTCCTCACTGGGTGGCTGATCCTAGGTCAATGATGAAAAAGTTTGTTATGGAGGTTAAGTGAAGAATGCCAGTCTTCTTTGCTTATTAGTGATATAGATTTGTCTCGATTGATGACTTATGCCGAGCAAATGTAAGAGGAGAAATTGAGAAAGAGGAGGGGCCATGAGGCCGAGAGAGCCCGATTTGAGGGTAAGTTCCACAAGGATGCTAGATTTCATCAAGTCCAAGGGCCTCCTTATGCTACTAATAGGGGGTTTTCCAATGACCTCCCTAGACTACAAGGTGTTGGTGGGATGGTTCTTAAATATGTGTTCCCTAAATGTGGGAGAAGCCATAGAGGCCTATCTTTGAGAGATTCTAGTGCATGCTATGAATGTGGGGAGCTTGGTCACAAGAAAGTAGATTTTTCAAGAAATCGTGGCAAGGTTCGAGGTACTAATGGTCCCATTGGGTAGAGGTGGTCCTAAAGGTGGTGCCCCAAGGCACAAGATTCTATACTCTACATGGGAGGGAAGGGGTTGGTGAAATCCCCAATGTTGTTTTTGGTACATTAAAAATCATTGATTTTGAAGTATATGCTTTAATTGATCCGGGTGCCACCGTTTCCTTTGTTACCCCTTTTGTTGCTAGAAAGTTTTATATTGAGTCGGAGTTGTTGCATGAGTCATATGAGGTATCTACTCCTATTATGCATCTGTTGTTGCTAGGAGGGTGTACAGAAACTGTCTACTTTGCATCTTGCATAAAATCTTACCTTGTGATTGTATTGAATGAGATATGGTTGATTTTGATGTTATTCTTGGGATAGATTGGTTGCATGCCTACTATGCTTCCATTAATTGTAGAACCCATAGGAACAAGTTTTAATTCCCAAATGAACCCGTCCTTGAATGAGAAAGTCATGATATGGTAGTGAGGGTTAGGTTCATCTCATGCATTAAAGCACATAGGTTGATTTCTAAGGGGTGTTTGTATCATCTTGTGAGGGTAAAAGATGTGGAGTCCAAAGTCTCTTCCATTGAGTCGGTCCCAGTTGTAAATGAGTTTCTTGATGTCTTCCTAAATGACCTTCCTAGTGTCCCTCCCAAAAGGGAGAAATTTTTTTGCGTATATCTCCTTCCCAAGACTCAACCTATATCCATTCCCCCTTACTATATGGCTGCGACGGAGTTGAAGGAATTAAAGGAGCAATTGAAAGATTTGTTGGAAAAGGAATTTATTAGACCTAGCCAATCACCTTGGGGTGCACTAGCGTTATTTGTAAAGAATAAAGATGGGTCACTTAGAATATGCATTGACTACCGGCAACTCAATATGGTCACTATAAAGAATAGATATCCTCTTCCAAGGATTGATGACTTGTTTGACTAATTGTAAGTGGCTAGCTTTTTCTCTAAGATTGATCTTTGGTCTGGGTACTATCAAGTGATCGTGAGGGAGTGTGATATTCCCAAGATGGCCTTTCGAAATAGATATTGCATTATGAATTTGTGGTGATGTCCTTTGGATTGACTAATGCACCGGCCATCATCAAAGACCTAATGAATAGACTCTTAAAACCCTACCTTGATTCCTTTGTTGTGGTCTTCGTTGATGATATTTTGATCTATTCCTATAGCAGGGAAGAGCATGTGGGTCACTTGAGGGTCATTTTGCGAAGATTGAGGGAGGAGAGATTGCATGCTAAATATGATAAGTGTAAATTTTTGTTGAAAGAGGTTGCATTCTTGGGTCAAGTGGTGTCAGAGGATGGTCTAAAAGTGGATCCTAAGAAAATCGATGTGATTAGGAATTGGCCTAGACCATTATCCCCGTTGGACATTTGGAGTTTCTTGGACCTTGAGGGTTACTGTAGAAGTTTTGTGAATGGGTTCTCCTCTATTGCTTCTCCTATGAAAAAATTGACTCAAAAGAAGGTGAAGTTTTGTGGACCAATGAATGTGAGAAAAGTTTCAAAACATTGAAAGATAGACTTGTGTCCACCCCTATATTATCACTACCGGTCGGGCTTGAGGGTTTCGTAGTGTATTGTGATGCATCTAGAGTGGGTTTGGGTTGTGTACTAGTGTAAAATGGTAAGGTCATAGCCTATGCTTCTAGACAACTCCAGGCCCTAGGCTTGGGTCGTGACAGTGACACACCTCTGTGTTATTTTTTTCCAGCTTTTGTTGTCCGGTCCAAGGCCATTGGGTCTTCGTCCTAATCTTCCCACACGTGAAAATAACTAGACTTGGCCTTATTTCACCCTTATATCATCTACGACATTCCCAAATACTCTCTCAAACACATGCATATATTTCTCTCAATTTTCAAGTGCCAAAACCCTCTCTAGTTCTTAAGGAATTCAACCAAGCTCCAAGTCTCTATCTCCAATCTTCATCAAATTCATCTCTAAATCTAAAGCATGTGGGTTTATTTTATGAGTTCCTTTGACCCATGATTTCCAAGCTTCCATTTCTTACAAATTGCATGATTTAAAGTTGATTTATTCATGGGTCTTGTTTATTATGAAATTCACTACACACTATGTTGGGGTTTATGAAATTATGACTGTTTTACTATGTTTTGAGATATGAATCTTTGATCCATCTTAATATTTGATGAAAGGTTTTGATGTATATTGCTTGAGGGTCTTACCAAGTATCTGTAACACCCCACATCTTACAATATTAGTACTATGCAAATGAAACATGATATGGCTTGTCAGATTAGCGCCTATTTTTAAAAGTGCTTGAATCTCCAATTAAAGGGCGATATGCATGTCTAACGCTGAAGAGAGTCGAGTGTAAATAAGTTTTAAGTCGAATTAAGGAGATCATGGTCTTAAATGATGTGAGAGAAATGAGGTTCTTGTAGTACTTAGGAAGCTAGCAGGTGAGTCACCTACTTGCTTAGCCTAAATTTTCTAGCTAAACATAGATGAGGCCCGACGTCGAATTTGTCCAATTCAGATTATGAATAACATCCGTGTTAAGGGTGTAACTTTAGCCCATATTTTAGCATCACAAATGGACTGTATTTTCATCCCAAGAATAATAGAGAAAGGGCCCAAGTACAACAAAACTCACTTGGTGAGTTGGGCCACAAGTAACTAAGAGAAAGGAAATAAAATAGGCAGCAAAGGCCCAACCAATTTGAACCCAATAAGGCCCAAGTGAAAGGGGCAAAATTGTACTTTAATTTCTTGATAAAATAAGTCTTAAAATGAGAATGTTAAGTTGGCCAAGTGCTCCTTTAAAAGGGGCTTAAAATCAGCTCACTCAAGTCATTCAACTTGAACCAAAAAAATTAGATTTTTTTAGGGCTTTCTCTCTACACTTCTTCAATTTCTAAGCAGCCAAAAGGAGCTTTTAGGGATCTTAAGGAGGCCCTCAACCTTGAAGGTAAAGGTAAGTGATTATATTTGTGTGTTTAGTATGATTTTATTATGCAAAACAAGAGACTACGTTGGTTATGTCTACGCTGAAATTGTTGGACAACATGTGTTTCAGAAGTTGTTGTACATTTTTCTTGTTTATTTGGAAGCTTTTCTCTTTTTCGTTGGATTGATCATGAAGGGAGTCTACTATTCTTAATGAGTATTGGTTCTATAATGATGTATAAAGGCCGCTGCACAATTTTTTCAAACCCCAAAAGTAAGTTCTTATGTAATATCATAATTGTGCTCGTAATAGGAAATTATGGACTGATTAATTGGATGTTATGTTCTCATGTCCTCCACCTATTTTAAGGACTATTTTTGGACTATTTTAGGACTTTTTGTATGTATAAATGCTGTGGGAATAGTTTTGTTGAAGTTGGTAAAGGTTTGGAATCGTCAATGTCGTAATGTAGCAAAGGGATGTAACGTTATGCCCCTATTTGTATATTGCGTAGTATTGTTATGTCTTGTGCTTTGTGGACTGTTGTAAGACTATTATGGCACTATAAAAGGCTTCACATGATATGTATATTAGATTATATATAAGAAAATACGATTAGGGGTGGAAAGGTTAAAAGAATATGCTCGGGTTTGTAAATACCCGCTTGCTGCCCGCATGTTTTGTTTTTATGAGATAGGGCTTCCAAGAGGCATCTATTGGCTGCTAATGCTAGTTTTATCACCTACTATATTGTAGATAAATACTTGGAGGAAGGTACGGTTATCTCGAGGTAATAGCAAGGTCATACAACGAGGTACGTAAGGCTACTTGATTTCGTATTATTTGGCATGAAACATAGATCCCTCCTTGGCACATAAAGACACTTACCAACTCTGACAAAACTATTAACCGTGTCTCAACTCTTTCACATGTTCATATGCTTCCATAAATAGTCACCTTTAAATCTGCATACATACTTGGATACTAAGATACACAATTCGTTCTACTAAATAAGGTATATATGTTGTTTTACCCCCTATGCATCTCATTATTTGTGTAACTTACTCCTTTCATTGTAGTGTTGTCTTTTGTGATTATTTACATGTCATATGTTTTATCTACAGTCCTACAACTCAAATAATATGACCACCAAAAGAATCATCTCAAAGGTAATTGAAAGATAAAGTATAGTATATTGCTTATTGATGGATGGTAACCTGAGGGGTAGAAGAATCACCTAGCCAGGGTCGATCCTATCACGGCGGGTAGCCCAAGAGGTGAAAGAAAAAGCCTAACTAGGGGAAATCCCGATATAGATTTAAAATTGATCAGCTGGTTATTTGTATTACATGTTGTGCACAGATTATACAGTAAGGTAAAGTAATAAAAAAACATAAACTACATGATCCCATAGTATAACTAAGTGTGGTATCTTATCCTACACCAGTGCATAGTTCCGTTTGAGTTATTGCTTCATATACAGTATTTCTTGCCTTACATGTTTAGTACATTATCTCATACTGACATCCCTCACAGGGGACCTACATTTCATGCTGCAGGTATAGCTGTTAGTAGATCTCCCCAGCAGGAGTACAAGATATCCAGCTGTTGTTACCAAGCTCCAGGTTGCTTTAGAGTTTTGTGTGTCTAGAGCTTATATTTTTGTGTTGTACAGTTAGTCAAGGAGGGGCCTATCCCGATCCTTAGCAGATACTTTTCTTTATCTAGAGGCTTTGTAGACTATGCAAATTAAAGTGTAGTTATGTCTCGTACTTTAAACACCGTGGCCCCAATGGCCTATCCATATGCATCTCCTTTTGGCTTATTATCACTGTTTACTTTCTTAAAGGCATATTGAACGTAGTAATCCCTTATAATATGTATAAAAAGTGCATAGATATAGGTTGGTTCTCCCGGGCCTTATCGACAATGGGTGTCAGTCCGCCTTAATGGGATTTTGGGCGTGACAATTTCTATTGATAGTTTTACATTGGATTTTCCAACATGATAACACTCTTGACTTTCATGATTTTACACTAGCAGTGCACACTGAGAAGTGTTTGATAAAATGCCTTTTTAATAATTCATTAAGTTTTGATGATCTATTGATTAAGTTATGATTCAAGTGACTCTATGATGATTATGAGCTTTCTAAAGATGTATTTAAATCATGAAAATTTTGATGATGTTGTAGGGGTCTATTAAGCCTCTTTCTTAAGATTATGCGTCTTGTGAGCCTTTTATGTTGATGCTATTGATAGGGTACTGTTGATGATGACCCATTCTTATGATTAATGTTAGGCTCACCATTTGAGGTCAAAGATATTGAGAGCTACTCGTTCCATGTCTCTATGTTTATTGCTAGTTATTAAAGTATGATTACCTTATATATTTCTTGGTATTAGAATTAGCATCGAGTGTACTAGAGGCAAGCCCCGAAGTCCTAGAACTATGTGCCACCATAGGTGAAGAGATTAGAGGCTTATCCCCAAATCTCTAAGAGGTGAGTACCCTAAATATAAGGGCTTGAGGTGAGTACCTGAGTCTGGGAATTAGGAGAGTACCCGATTCTGAGAACTAGAGGCGAGTACCCTGTTAACATAAGGCTTAGTGGATCCACTTAGGCATTAGGAAGTTCACCTTGGCAAGTAACTTCCCCCTTTCCTCTGATGTGGGGTTGACATCGGGATTCTGAGTTGTAGCTTGCTTGGTCTTATTTTATGTCGGTTGAGGTTTCTTCCCGTACTATGTTTTATGAACTATGCAAGTTGATTTGAATAGTAAGCATGGTTATGCTTCAAACATCATTCATACATTTAATATTGTTAATGTGTTATTCATTGCTTATGATTATGCATTTTGACTATGATGCCTATCTCTTGTTGCGTTGTATCCCACATACTTAGTACATTCAAACATACTAACATATACTCTATGCCTACATGATGTCGCCACATAGGAATTGATGCATTGCTTGATCAGCCACCTCCTCCATGTGGCTACTACGATTGTCTCTTAGGCTTGTTAGTGAGTCCTCCATTCCAGGGACGTTGCTCATGATCTTTTGCTATGTACTAAAGCTATGTTTCATTTATTTATGCATTGACTATGAGGGTGAGCCAAGTTGTTTGTCGTGGCCCCCATTCTTATGTATGTATTAGAGATGTTGTTGGGCATATTATGTATGACTCTATTGTTTTTAATGTTATGATATGGAAGTTTACCCTTAGTCTAAATTCCCTTGTTTATGCTTATCTCTCATTGTCATTTTAATTTCTTCCACGACCAAGGATTTATAATGATAAGCTATAAGGCTTGTTTGGGGTTCCTTTGGATTCCTCATTGGCCTGTCACATCTAGGCCCTAGGCTTAGGTCGTGACAAAGATGGTATCGAAGCACTAGGTTGTTAGATCCTCGGAGTGCAACACACCACATTGAGTAGAGTCTTATATATGGTTGTGTTGTGCACCACAACTATGAATAGGAGGCTATGATACATTTTAGGAAATATTTCCCTTGTTTATGTTCGAAGTCGTGCCATAGAATTGGAGAAAGTTTTTTCCCCTCTAAAGATTGTTCTTTGCTATGCTAGAGTATGACTAACACAAGAGAAAGAATAGCCCGCACTCCCGAAGAACAGTCAACTCATGGAGAACTCTGGGATGCACTTACTATGTTAGCTCAAGTTGTGGCTAATCTAGCCAACCATGGGGCCCAAGCTCCTCACACTCCTACTCCGGCATCTCGATTGAGTGACTTTAGGAGGATAAATCTACTGTAATTTTATGGATCTAAGGTAGATGAAGACCCTCAAGAGTTCATCGATGAGGACCCTCAAGAGTACATCGATGGCGTATACGAGGTATTTTCTATCATAGCAGTAATATTGGAGGAAAGGGCGGAGTTAGCGGCTTACCAACTCAAAGGTGTAGCACAAATATGGTTTAATCAATGGAAGGAAGAGAAGGGGGTTGACAATGTAGTTCTATGGGAAGAGTTCAAGGTAGTTTTTCTTGATTAGTTCTTCCCTCTTAATCTTAGGGAAGCTAAATTGGTGGACTTCATGAACTTGAAACAAGGATCTTTGAATATGAGGGAGTATGCCCTCAAGGTTAGTTAACTTTGAAAATATGCCCCCCAATTGGTGGCCGATCCAAGGTCTAGGATGAGTAAATTTGTGATGGGAGTATTCGACTTGGTGAGTAAGGAGTGCCAATCCATTATGTTGAATAGTGACATGGATTTATCCTGCCTCATGATTTATGCCGAACAACTTGAGGGGAAGAAGCTTAGAAATAGGAGTAGTGAGGGTTCTTAGAGGGCTCGATTTGATTTTAGCTTCTAAGATCAAGAGTGCAGAGATGCTCCAAACAAGAGGGTTTCCAAGGATAGGGTGGCCAACTTCAAGTATCAAGGTAAAGGTGTTCATGCGCGAGCTCCTCTTACATGCGACAAGTGTTAAAGGTACTACCTTGGAGATTGTTTAGCTAGTTCGAGTCCATGATTTGGATGTGGTGGAATGGGTCATAAGAAGAGGCATTGTCTGTGGTCACTAGACATGGCTTAGTGCTTCACTGGTAAATTGGAGGTTTTACTTTTGATGGATCTGTGTTCCCCTATACTTTGCATTATTCCAGTTTGGTTGTTTATGGGCCTCTTGTGTACCCCCAGTTGTTATGTGAACCTTTAGTGTCTACCTTTTGTTGAGTTTATTAGTGCTAAGAATATTCATAGGTGTTGTTCCGTGTTCATCTTACCTTAGGTCTTACATTGTAAGTTGTTGGAGTTGATGTTATAGAGTTGATGCTATGCTTGGGGTGGATTATTTTCATTTATATTATGTCCCCATAGATAGTATAACCCGTATAGTTAGTATCCGACTCCCTATGAACCCGTCTTTGAGTGTGAGGTTGTCAAGTGGTAGCAAAAGAGGTAGGTCCATTCTTGTCTTAAGGTCCAATTAATCTCTAAGGTTTTCCCTATGTTCTTATTGCGTGGGGTCTTGTATTGTTATTTTGGTTGAACTTAGTTTATTAGATTAGAGGTTTTGAGGTGATATCATGTTTCCAATGAGTGTTGAACAGTAAGGTTGTAACATGATGGTTAAGGATAGTCGAATTATGTGGTCAACTACAGTGGGTTATTCACTTCTCTAAGATTGATCTTTGTTTTAGGTTTTGTCTCTAAGTGAGAATAAGGGTATGTGATATTCCTAAGTGTCTTTGTGGACTAGGGGTGAACATTTGAGTATTGTTGGAGCTGTTTGCTTGACTTATGCACTGGCTATGTTTATGGGTTTCTTGAATAGTGTCTTAAAACCTTACCTTGGCTTGTTGGAGGTGGCCACTAGTGGTAAAACATTGATTTATTTAGAGTTTGTGAATCTTTTAGGGGTTGTGTTGTAAGTCTTGGGGATAAGAGGTTGTTTACTAAATACGATAGGCGTGAACAAAGGATAACAAGAAGGTGGTTGGAGTATCTTAAGGATCATGACATGAGTGTGCATCATTTTCCCTGGAAAGGCTGATGTTTTTGTTGGCGCTCTAAGTAGCCCAGCGTGTGTTGAGGATGGTGGTAAGAGGTGACTTGAGGGCTCCATCATTTTACTAGAATGGGAGAATAAGTTGGAAGAATTTGAGCATGGTGGTGTAACATTTTTGATGGTTTCAAATCTTCTTTAGTTGGAGAGGTCTAGATTAAGAAAGGCCTTGATTCCATTTTATTAGGGTTAGAAGTTTTGGGTGAAGAGATGGTAGAGTGGAGGTTGTCTCCCAAGGGGAGATGGCGGTTTATGGTACCAAGTGGACTAGGTGGGTTAAGGTTGACAATTGAGTTTAGGATTGTGAGCCTTTGTATGACGTAGAGAAAGGTTGCTAAGGTTACTTAAGGATTGGAATTACCAAAGGATATTGTTATGGTTCGTCCGATTTTCATTCTTTTGGGTTGAGGGGATGTGTTGGTGATTTTGGTGTCATCGAATCTTTAAGGTTGTGGGTGTTATGGAGTATCAATTGGCTTAGGGCACGGTCTCGATGGAGATAATGGATGGAAGGGATGATGAAGTTGATTGATGAGGATGTAGTGTTCGTGAAGGCCCATTGGAAGAATTGCCAAGTCGATAATGCATCCCGGGGAGCTGGAGCGGGCATGGAAAAGTGATATCTGTACATCTTTCATTCTATTCAAGCATATGGTATCATGTAAAACCCTTTTTTGTGATTTCATGTCTCATGTTCCAGCCCCTAAGTCATTTGCAAGCGTTCATGCATACATTGAAATAGTTCATGGAGATTTTACACTTACGTTGAGATTTTTAAAATGGTGTTTTAAGTATGTTATTGTATTCTTGTTCGGTATGGTCTCTTTTTGATTACTCTTCTCTTGTACATTTCTTTGCCATTCGGGGATGAAAGTTCCCAAGGGAGACATAATATAACAAACCCAAAAAGTGTCCAAAAATATTCCTTGGAAGTGTCCAGAATGGTAATTTTCTTATATTTAAAAATTTGTGCGTTATTTCGCAAATCTGACCTCATGTTGTTGTTTAAGTGGGCAAAATTGTGTGGGAAATGAGTCTAACCCAAATTTTAGAGCAACCATAGCAAAATATGAAATTTTAAAGTGTTAAATTCTAGTGTGTAGTGCATGTTAGACGCAACATGCCTCTGTGTTATTTTTGTCCAGTTTTTGTTTTTCGGTCCGACGCCTTTGGGTCTTAGTTCTAAGCTTTATCACACATGAAAATACCTATACTAAGCCTTATTTCACCCTCATATTATCCAAGACATTCCCAAATACTCTCTCAAACTCTTAAGCTTATATTTCTCTCAAATTTCAAGTGCCAAACCACTCTCCGGATCTTAAGGAATTCTACCAAGCACCAAGTCTCCATCTCCAATCTTCATCAAGTTCATCTCCAAAGCTAAGTCATGTTGGTTTCTTTCAAGGGTTCATTTCACCCATGATGTGCAAGCTTTCTTTTCTTACAAATTGCATGATTTAAAGTTGATTTATTCATGGGTCTTGTTTATTATGAAATTTACTGCACACTATGTTGGGGTTTATTAAATTGTCACTCTTTTACTATGTTTTGGGCTATGAATTTTTGTTATATTTTGAGTGAATCTTTGATCTATATTGGGATTTGATGAAGGTTTTTCATGTATAGTGGTTAAGGGTGTTACCAAGTACCTATTGATGGTTTTAAGTTGGATTTTCTAGCATAATAATACTCTTGAATTGCATGATTTTACACTATCATTACACATCAGCCAAATGTTTAATAAAATGCCTTTTCAAAGATTCTTTAAGTTTTGATGATCTATTGGTTGAGTTATGAATCAAGTGACTCTATGATGACTATAACCTTTCTAAAGATGTGTTAAAATTATGAAAATGTTGATGATGTTGCCCCTTTCTTAAGATTATGCCTCTTGCGAGCCTTTGATGTCCATGCTATTGAAAGGGTAATGTTTATGATGACCTATTCTTATGATTGAACTTAGGGTCACCATTTGATGTCAATAACGTTGAGAGCTACTCATTCCATGTCTCTATGTTGATTGCAAGTTAATAAAGTATAATTATCTTATGTATTTCGTGAGATTAGACATAGCATCGAGTAGACTAGAGGCAAGTCCCCAAGTCCTAGAACTATGTGCCACCGTAGGTGACGGGATTAGAGGCGAGTTCCCAAATCTCTAAGAGGCGAGTACCCTAAATATGAGGGCTTGAGGTGAGTACCCGAGTCCAGGATTGACGCGAGTAACCGAGTTCAAGAACTAGAAGCGAGTACCCAATTCACATAAGGCTTAGTGGATCCACTTAGGCATTAGGAGGTTCACCTTGGCAAGTAACTTCCCCCTTTCCTCCGATATGGGGTTGACATCAGGATTCTGAGTTACAGCTCACTTAGTCTTATTCTATGTCGAGTGAGGATTCATCCCACACTATGTATTATGGACTATGCATGTTGATTTGGGTTGTAAGCATGGTTTTTGTCACGACCCAACCCAGGGGTCGTGACTAGTGCCGATTGGGCACCCAAACAACTCAAAATTCTAATATCCAACCCTACTAGCCAAGAAATCTACAGAAATTTCGGAAGCGTTTCCTCCGTTTTACTAACTAGCCACCTGCAGACAGCAACCCAACATACAATACATAACCATATGTATATATACATACATGCGGGCCGATAAGGTCACCGCTGCAGAAGAACCGCCCAACAGGTATACCATACATAATCATATCACAGAACATGTGATATCCCACACCCACATGTATCCGTAGACCTCTATACGTACAAACAGAATCATAAGACGGGACACGGCCCCGTCATACCCTCGAATATACAAAAAGACCAAGTACAAAAAATAAGGGACATGCATATACCAACTGCTCCTGAGGTAAATGGAGCACTTCAACGGTAGGCGGAGACTCGAAGAAGAAGGCTCTCTACCCTGTACGTCGGTACCTGCGGGCATGAACGCAGCCCCCCTCCACCGAAGGAAGGGGGTCAGTACAAAATACGTACCAAGTGTGTAAGGTGGAAAGTACGAAATGTAAGTGAAAGTAATAATCCAAATAAAATGCATGAGTCAAACCTATAAACAACATCAAAATAATTCTTTGTTAAAACATCGAAATAGTGCGTATTGGATGGGAACGATGGCGACCTCCAAATGCGCGTCATACCACAGCCTAACACCAGAAGTTTCTATTTTCTGAAATCCCCAATACAAGTCCCAACAAACACATACATAGGTGAGCTGAGGCGAACGAGGCCAAGCACTCACATCATAGGATAGGTGAACCAAGGCGACGGTGCCAAGCGTTCACCTATCGTAATGCATAAAGGTCATCATGCCCGTTATTGAGCCAAGGCGAGTGAGGCCAAGCGCTCAAGTGTGCCGGGGCGAACGAGGCCCAACACCCATACGTCATGATGCCATCCCAAGCAAAGCTTCTTATACCTCCAACCTAAGAAAGCCGGCCCATGGGCAAACCAACCCGCTGTACCCAAACTCCTTCGGAATATATATACATCTATACATATAGTTATACATACGCACGACAACAACCAGCCCGGGAATCGGTGAACGAGACCAAAAGGGCACGAACAGAGTCGTGAGAATCATATGCATAAAACTAGTTTCAAAAACATAGTAATACGCGAAATGTTCATCTATAAAATTAAAGAGCTATTCTTTTATGAGATATTTGCCAAAATTGTTCAATTTCACTTTTAACGGTGACTTTAGAATAAATCAAACTTATAGTTTCCAAACTACTTAGCTTTTGGTCAGAAGAATATTATTGATGGATTTTTAATATTCAATAATTAAGAATGAGATTCATTTATCATGAGATTGGCCAAAATGAACATAAATCATATTTAAACTTAATTTGCAAAGGAAGAGGGATTTTTCTAATATTCGACGTAAACCAAACGTACTATTTCATGCTAAGAGATAAGAAACCTTTACATACCTCAATTTCGCTTGTCAACTAGCTCCAACGTACTATCAATCCAACTTAGACTTCCGGACATTCAAGGTCTACACAAATTACGATAACGCCAATGATTAATGTCTGTATCGCGTCTTAACTCCTAAGTTTTTAGTTCTAAATATTATAAAAATTTTGGCAGCATCTCCCCTTAATATACGCCTCCCCGAGAATTTAACTCGGCTAAAATAATCAATCAACACAATAACAACAACCTACACCCTTGATAACTCATTTCCAATGCCATAAATATCCAAAAACATCACAAAACGCTATTACGACATACTCGACAAAAACAGGTAGCTTACAAGTCAAAGCATATTTATCATATTCAATCCTTCCTATATACTTCCCAAATTGTATTGCACCACTCCAACGCCCAACGCAAAGTCCCAACGTCAACACATAGCGTTATACCTTCCATGGGGTCCCAATTCAAGCTAACTTTTGTGTAATCAATTAAATAGCTTTCTAACACTTCTTTCACTCCATAACGACTATTTCCATGACAAGTAAACATAAATACCTGACATCAATTTAATATATAACCATATGCCAATGTGTTCCCAATTCAACCCCAATTTCGAAATCCATAATTCAACTAATAATCAATCCAATTTTCGTGTTTTGTCTTCATTTTAACAAATTTCTAACATATTCCCAATCTTTAATTAACATAAATAAGCTAAAAATTAACATACCATTCAACTCCTTTCAAGACATGATTTCTTCATAACCGCTAAACCACGCGTTTTCTCGACCAACCAATGCCTTCACGCTACTTAGAGTATCTAATATACCATGCTTGAAGCATCAAATAATCGAAAGATCGAAGAAACACAAATTTTTTTCTGCTACAGTAACTCGAGGGGCTGCTAATTAACCCGTCTCTCTTATTATTTTTTCCTAAGTGTTTGGGAAATATTTGTTGTACAAGAGATAAACATACACCTATATACATATATATAAAACATTCCCACACTTGTTCCAACCAAAAATATACACATCATACACCCCTTTAACCATTGTTTTCTATTAAAGACTATACTACATTTGGTCCCAAACTTTGCAAACTCGAGCCAATTAAGGACATACGGATTTCTAACTTATGAGTTCTAACATTTTCCCTCCCCTTAAAATCATTCATCCTCGAATGTCATACTAACCATGTAAGTCTCGTCCATAACACCACATCTGATAAAGAATAACTCAGTCGTACATCATGCTTAACAAGGAGAATGAATTGTGACGACAATTGAATAGCAAAATTGATATCAGGTCTTGTGATTGTAAGATAGAGCAACCTTCCTGTCAATCTATGATAGCTTATAACATCCTGGAACATAAGATCATTAGTGATTATAGATACCTCATCATAATGAGCTGTAGTAAGTTTAACATTTATTTCCAAGTGTGTATTGACTGATTTTACTCCACTAAGGCCAGCATCTGTGATTAGCTCAAGTGCATACTTCTTTGATCGAGTAACATCCCAGCGCCAGACCTCATTATTTCAATGCCTAGAAAGTATTTGAGGTTACCATGATCATTCATCTTTAACTTGCTATGAATCGAACTTTTCAACTCTTGCAATAGTTTGTTACTATTACCTGTTAGTAGTAAATCATCTACATAGATATATATATATATATCACCACCTCTGCAAGATTACCTTGTAAGAATGCATTATGCATAT
>JAABOM020105004.1:0-25489 GCA_011800125.2 Solanum clarkiae
TTTTTAAAATAATTTTTTAATTCACTTCTAATTTTTCGTAAAATTTTGTGAAGTCTTGGATGTATAATAAGTTTAATATGTGACTTTTGTGTTTGCACTTAATAAAAAAAATTTAACTTAAATAATAAAAGAAGAAGAAATTATGCCCATATATATATATATATATATATATATATAAATGTTTGAAAGCATTCTATCAAGTATAGGACATTTTCTGAAAAATTTTTAAGTAAATTTCGTGCATATCATTATTTATAAGCTTTAACAATTTTGACGTCTTACTATTAAAACTAGGTTCATGTTTTAAAGATTCTTAGTGTATTCCATCCTTGAGCTTTAAATGAAAAATAAATAAATTAATACATTAATAATTAGGTTCATATTTTTAACATGTCATTTATGTCTACAGGAATTCCTTTTCAAAATTTTAAATTAAATAATGTCACTCATCTGATTTCGAATATTTTTAATATATAACATAATTTGAATATATTTTCATAAGCATTTTAGAATATTATTCTTTTTAAAATCATGCCTCATTAAGTTTCAATATGATAATGTTTTTTTAAAAGGAATCTTTACAAAGTTTTAAAATTGTTGTGTGATGCATACACGTAGCATGCTGCGCACTTTGCAATACCTTTTGTGTGTGTAGAGGGTTACTTGGGATTTACATGCTAATTGCTTGTCATGTATGTTTTGTTTGACGTAGGAAGCCTTTTAGGATACCCTATATTCCTTTTTAGTCTAGAACCATCAAAAAATAGATATTCAATGTCTTTTGGACCTTAGGATGGGACGCTAGGCACCGTAGAAACAAGTTAGAATTTTTTATTTTTTTAGTGCGCTTTTAAGTTAAATAAATAAATTAACTTAGGAAGGGGTAGGGGTATATAGGATCCTCGGATATGATGACTCAACTCGAGCTTTAATAGAACGGAACCTTGGTTTTCGTTTTTAGGCTTAATTAAGCCATGCGAGCTAAATGACAATTTTATTTTAGGCTTAATTAAGCCATGCGAGCTGATCTGAGCGGATTAATAAAATCGCTAAATTCTTTTCTTTCCTTTCTTGTCGTGCTTTTCTTTATATGCTTGGGGTTGTTAGATATTATTTGTTTATTTTTGCTTATACTTATTTGATCGCTTAGATTAAATTAGAATAATATTTTTAAAAAAGAGACCTTTATTTGTAACCCCACATAAATAAGAGACATGGTCGGGACTCACATTTGTGTACCTCAAGGGGTGCCTAACACCTTCCTCTCGAGGTAATTTGAACTCTTACCCGTTCTCTGGTTGACCTTGACTTTTGACTTAGATTTAGACTTAGAATGCTGTCCTAATGCACCTTAACTTATTAGGTGGCGACTCTTCAAAATTTTCAAATCCCAAAAAAGTCCTTGCCACAATGTCGTTCAGGTTTCCGTCTTCGTGACATCTATCTGGTAGGGATAAGACTAGGGCTATGGTCAACCTAGTCTTTAACTCTTGGAAACTCTTCTCACAAGCTTCTAAACATTTGAACTTAGCCTTCTTTTGAGTCAGCTTGGTCAAGGGAGCCGAGATAGAAAAGAACTCCTCCACAAACCGTCTGTAGTACCCCGCCAAGTCCAAGAAACTCCTTATCTCTGTGGGAGTTGTGGGCTTTGGCCAATTCTTTACTGACTCAATCTTTTGGGAATCAACTTGGATACCCTCACCAGACACGATGATCCCCAGAAACGCCACATATGCCAACCAGAACTCACACTTAGAAAACTTAGCATATAGCTACTGATCCTTAAGGGTCTGAAGGATAATTATAAGATGGTCTGCATGCTCTAACTTGCTATGGGAGTAGATCAGGATATCATCTATGAACACAGTAATGAACATATCTAGTATGGCCTCAACACCCTGTTCATAAGATCCATGAAAGCTACCGGTGCATTCATCAACCCGACGGATATGACCAAGAACTCATAATGACCATAGCGAGTTTTAAAAGTTGTCTTAGGAACGTCTCTCTCTCTAACTTTAAGCTGATGATATCCAGATCTGAGGTCTATCTTGGAAAAACAGGTAGCACCCTAAAGTTGGTCAAATAAGTCATCTATTCTGGGAAGAGGATACTTTTGCTTGATGGATACCTTATTCAACTGATGGTAATCTATGCATATTCGAAGAGGACCATCCTTCTTACGCACGAAGACAACTGGAGCACCCCAAGGTGAGAAGCTTGGTCTAATGAAACCTTTATCTAAGAGATCTTTTAGTTGCAACTTTAACTCTTTTAGCTCCGAAGGAGCCCTACGATATGAAGGAATAGATATGGGCTAAGTATCTCGAAGAGTGTCTGTCCCAAAGTCTATCTCCCTATCAGGAGGGACTACGGGAAGATCCTTAGGAAAGACTTCTGGGAACTCATTCATAACTGGGACAGACTGAAGAGATGGTGTCTCGGTACGAGAATGCTAAACTCTGACTAGGTGATATATACACCCTTTGGAAATTAACTTTCTGGCTTTGAGATATGAGACAAACTGACCTTTAGGAAAAACTGAGCTACCCCTCCACTCTAAGACTGGTTCATTAGGAAACTGAGATTTGACTACTCTAGTTCTGTAATCTATGGAGGCATACCCAACTTGAAGCTAATCCATGCCTACGGTGACATCAAACTCTTCCATGTGTAACTCCACCAAATCAGCTATAATAGTCTTATGATAAACTGATACTGGATAGCCCCTATAAATTCTTTGGGCTAAAATAGACTTTAGTAGGGGTGGAAACACAGAAAGGCTCAAGAAGGCATTTCGGGTTGACCCTAAACATCACAGCTATATATGGGATTACAAAAGATAATGTGGCTCCTAGGTCTAGTAATACATAGACATCATCAGTAAAAATTTTGAGCATACCCGTAACCACATCCGGTGAGTTCTCCTGCTCCTGTCTGGGAGCCATGGCATACAAGCGGTTTATGCCCCCCATTCCTATTGTAGTGCCCCTGTGAGGTAGCTTACCCTGCGGTGCTGAAGAAACTATCTGTGATCTGGTATCTCTCATAGTTTGTTTCCCCATTGGGCAATCCTTTAAGAAGTATCCCACCTGACTACATTTGAAACAGTCATTTGTGCCTATAAGGCACCCTCTGGGATGAGACTTACCACACTTACCATAAGTAGGATAACGATTTGTTCCTTGACCTATGCTACCTTGTGACTGGTTGCTGGGAACCTGCGATGTTGTGCATGCAGCTCATTCCTAAATCTCGGTGTAGGTGCACTAGCGGATGAAGGTGTTGTCTGGCTGCCTTAGGCTGAAAAGATGAGTGACTTCCACCTCCTTGCCTGTCTCCTGGACCGATGTCTTGGCCCTCTTACTCCTAAACTCCTCCCTATCCTGCATCTTCTCCTCCTCTACCGGTTGAACATATGTCATCAAACGGGCTATATCTATATCCCCAATCAGCATCGCATTCCTTCCCTCTCTCTTAGTCATTCGAGAGAGTCCGTACACGAAGAGATCTATCCTAGTATTCATATCTACCACCATAGCTGGAGCGTAACAGGACAGCTGAGTAAACTTGAGGTTGTACTCCCGTGTACTCATATTCTCCTATTTCAGATTCAGAAACTCCCTTACCTTAGCCTGCCTCATCTCCCTGGGAAAGTACTGTCCCAAAAAATCCTCCTCAAACACTGCCCAACTAATATCTGGCACCCCATCTGCCTAGCTACCTTTCCACTGATCAAACTAGAGTCTAGTTACCCCCTTGAGCTAATAGGCAACCAACTCATACCGCTCAGCATCACCTATAGCATCACTTGAAACACCTTCTAGAGCTCCTCAATGAAGTTCTCAGGATCCTCCTTCACATTGGACCCTGTGAATTCTGGTAGGTTCATCCTCAAGAACTCCCTAACTCTGGCGGTATCCGACCCATCATTTTTTCCATCTCCCTGGCGACCTCCCTTAGTAGTGACTGCCTGAGCCAAAGTTTGAATGGCCTGGCGAAGCTCTGCATTGAGGATGTCTGCCTGTTGTGGCTGCTCTACAGGCATAACTGGACCTCTAGGCTCCTCAGGAATTCGGCAAGGCTGATTTACGTTTCTCCTGGATAGGCGTTCTTTTCCCCTTACTGGTCTGTTAGCTCTGCGAGGAGGCATGATCTGAAAAACATGATGTGAATGCACGAGTTAGAAGAGACTTCACAGAGATATACGCTGGAGCACGAGACAAAGAATGTCAATTAAGGATGATACTTCCTATGTCCCATAGCCTCCCTATTATAGATGTAGCATGTTTCACACCATAATACGGACTCTACTAGACACAGTTCCATAGACTCCCTAGGACTCTTAAACCTGGCTTTGATACCAAGTTTGTCATACCCCGAGCCTACACCCTAGACGTGGCCGGCACTCGAAAATCATTTCTGGTCCCAAGAGAACCACTTAGCCTGGCTACCTACTCAGCAGAAGACATAACAATAGTGGAAAAGCTACTAAAATACAAGCTAACTCATGAATTGTTTGCATAAACTGAATGTGAAAGTGCATAAGCAATACTGAATAAACTGGAACTAGAATACCGACGCATAATCTATGGAACCTCTACTAAAGTTGTCTGAAAGGATTACTGGGAAAGGACCCAAGTAGCCAGAACTAAAAATAACTGTTGTAATGAAACATAAATAACTCCAGAGCCTCAGACTGAGAAGAGGTCTCACCATAAAACTAAAAGTTGTCAGGTTTTCAATGAAGTGGTAGCTGAGGAACTCTGTCACCTGTGTCTGCATCATAAAACGATGCAGGTCCTAAGGACATCAGTACGTGGAATGTACAGTATGTAATATGGCTAAAACAGTAACATAGAATAACATAACAATTCTCAGAAAGGATATAAACATAACTCATAATAAAGTAACAATAATAATAAATACTTTATATGTTGAAAGTAACACGCTCAAAACTGGTAAGAAAAACATAAATTCTTAGCTTGGGGAGTTTCTCTAACTGACAACTACCACTATGAGCTTCGTGGTGATACAGTGTCTTGTCCACACTACCAAAGTTATCCCGTACTTTGCCGAGGTAGGGGACGAAGAGCTAGGGGAATGGATCCATCCAAACTGGGCCATCTTAGTAGCTAAAGAGGAATGTTCCCTGGTATAATCTTATCCTATGCTAGCTATATAGTTTGTGAGTTCAAGTAGTTAATTGTACTCTCACTCATATCGGTGCTTAATACTACTCCAAAAACACTTTTATATAGCTCATACTTAAAGACTTGAAATTCTTAAAATCTGCTTTCTCGGGAACTTAGCCCAACTTACTACTTAGCTTTCTGAACTAAAATTTTTAACTTTACTGAAACTAGTATCAACTCCAGTGATTCCAAAAACATGCTAGATTTCTTGGCTAGTATGCAAGAATCAATTTTTAAAATGTACTTCTTAAACTTAGCTTAAATAGGTACTCATACTAGTCTTTTTTTCTTGAAATAGTAACAAAATTTTCAAAAAACCTCAACAACAATGAATCTTGTTCATATATGAGTATAATTTTGATAGAAAAACTTCAATTGAATAATATAGAAATCAAGAATCATATTATTCATCAAGGATTCCTACGTACCATGAGAATTAACATACTTCACAAAAATTACGAGAATTTAATGTCATTTAGTATTTGAAAGTTCATGGGTAAAAACTAACTTCTATTCTTAAAGATATTCTTGAAAATAATAGTTTTAGGGTGACCTTGCATACCTTGGAAAGAACTCTTGGCAAATTGAAGGAATTTTCTTGAAGGTCCTAACCGTTTTTTATTTTACGCTTGAAGTTTCTAGGAGGGTTTCTTTCTTGAGAGGATGAATGTGAAAAAGAATACATTTTTGGACTTAAATTCATCTTAAACTGACTAGTTTAGTATTAGGGGGTGTGAGAAACGTTGAAATTGTCCCTCCCCATTAAAAGAGACAAAATGCTCGAAATTACACTAGTGGGTGATGCGTACTAGTGTAAATTTCTAATATTTCACAAATTTCAGCTTTTCGTCGAATTTCGGAAAAACCCAAGTGTGGTTCCGCATCCAGAGCGCGTCGTGGAAATGCGCACTAGTGTAAATTTTTAATATTTCACAAATTTCAGCTTTTCGTCGAATTTCGAAAAAAAAACAAGTGTGGTTCCGCATCCAGAGTGCGTCGCGAAAGGGGTGCGGAAACCTCAGTATTTTTTTTATTTTCTTAAAAAAAATGATTTGAGTGTTTTCGCATTAAAGTCGAGTCGAGACCATTTTTCGACTCAATTTTTTGCACTGATTGCAAATCCTGTCTCGGATTTGCAATTGGAGCATGGGAAGACATGTTACGCGCAAGGTCAATTCTGGGTATTTTGGAGTTTTCACAGGGTGTCACAGATCCACTTGGAGTATTTTGCTGAAGACGGTGCAACTTAAATTTAGACCGAAGATATATGATGAATGAGGATATCGATTGATCCAAGTTTCATGTTTTCTCATCTAATTACAAGGTACAGGAAAGAGTTAAAGTAGAATAGAAATTGGAGGAGAATAGGGGAGGATGATAATAAATTACGAATCAGGATATTGATAAAAGTTATTTTTTTTTCGTTGAGCCGAGTGCCTATGGAAACAACCTCTTTATCTCCCAAGATTGAATGAAGGAAATCATACGGATTCGCTTGAGGTGATGAGTTGGTATTTCGACACAAGTACTGTAAGTAGTAATCTTAACCCCAATTTGTGTTTTATAAGTTTTCATGATTTTCACATGATTTATAAAGTGAATTGTTATTGAATGATTTGAATTTGCATATGGGACAAGTCCTTTTACTTGATATGATACCGAAATAGTTATTTATATTTTATAAGACAAGTATATTGAAATTGAGATGATTACCATTTTTGAAAGATTTGACGTTTACTTGAGATATAAATACTTTTACATGTGTTTTTCACTAAGTTTTGACATGATATGATTATAAGATTTACATGTCTTGTACTGCTTTGGAAAAGCTTATATGGTTTATAAAAAGAGTTTTAATGGGAGTAGACCTTGATGAATCTCGTAGCTAACAGCCAGTTCGTTAGACCAGGTGCACCTTGTATTATCGATTACAGGTATATCCCTCGCTAGTGGGAAGGTAGAACTAGCATACCGTTACCGATATCCCTCGAGTAGGGATTTACTGATATGAAAGTTACAGTTATCGTCTATTCTTTTAAGAAGATAGACATACCGATTACCAATTACATGATTCATTCTTGGAAACCTCCCGAATATATGTATATGATTTGATATGAAAGTGTTTTACCGTGTTTATTTCTGAATAGCTCAGTTGAATTGCTTATATGAGACAACAAGAGGGATTTTGACTATCGATTCTTGAAAGAGTATTTATCACATGATTTTGATGATTATACTAGCATATTTTTTGAGTTGTCCCTTAGTAGATTCCATGGTAAGCCCTGCTCTTGTTCACGTGAGAAACGAGTTATTCATTATTATGGACCTTTTTTTTGAATTCTTAGAGTTGCTCCATAGTCATTTATTTTGTTAGAGCCATGAAACGTTTTTGTTATCTTAGATGTGTGATGGATTTTGAATTTCTCCCTATTGTTGAAGATAGATAGTATTTTGCTCTTCTTTTTTTTTTATAAATTTTGGGTTGGGGAAGGGTAATGGGGAGGGGGATTACAACGTGGGGAATCGAACCCTCACCAACAAGGTGGGAGTTCAGGTAGTCACCCAACTAAGTTATTGAGTTAGTAGTTTGCTTAGGGAATAGAGAGTATGGATTTTGATTTAATAAAAAAAGAGGTCAAAATTATTTTTAACATATTATAAATAATTCTTAAAATTTTTTCTATTTATTGGATAAATTTGTCAGTTCTTTCAATCAAAAAGTATCCTCAACATATAAGAATCATTCAAAATGCATTTCTTCCACCTATTGGATTAAATTTACTCCTAAGTTAAATAGTTTTACATAGTTGCTCCTTTATTTAATAGTAATATCATTCACATAATCAACCTTATTTTCATTTATTTTAAATTACCAGGTTCATTTACCTTTTTAGCAAATTAATTGTCTAATGGAAACAAGTTTAAAAGAATAATTAACCCACAGCCTGGATTAAATAAGCACAACAAATGCCGAGAATTTTGAGGTTCTTGTTAATTTATTATACTAGTTGATGAAGAAATATTGTAATGTTTTTATTATGATGTTTTCAAAATACAGTGTTTGTAATAATTAACTTTTTGTTATACTAGTTCTTCGACACGTGTGTTGCATGTGTGTCCCATATTATATTTTTAGATTTAATTTAAAATGATTAAAATTTCATGAAACTATAAGCGTGTGATGAGTAAAAAATATAACAATTACAAATTGATATTTAAAAATATGATAAGAAATGTCAAATAAGAGACGTATTTTGATCTTTAAAATTAATTTTTCTTTTAAGCCAATGGTAAAATTTGAAGTTCCAATAAAATTACAAATGGTTAATTTGAACCTAATAAAAATATAGGCTTACAACAATTAGAAATTCATAAAAAATTAAATCAAAGATGTCTAATAAGGCGAACAAATAAAAATAAACAGAGAAGGGAAAATACAACATACACATACTTCTTAAGACCTTAATCATAACAATATAGATGAAAAAACATAAAACCAGTATATAATTTTTGTAGTTACATAAAAAAGGAAACCCTTTAGTCTTACAAAAGTCCTTATGCAGTATCAACAATAATGTCATGAAGGAGGGATTTCAACAGGATCTGACTCGTCTCCTCTGCAACTTCCACTTGGAACGCCAAAAGCGAAATCAAAACTATTACAAAAGGGAGAAAAAAACCTCTAAATAAGTTACCTAACACCGATTTAGAAGAAGACGTCAGATCCTCGATTAGTTGTGCCATTGATTAAAATAAATCTGTCATCTAACACCACGAGCAGACATGAGAAGCACGAAGGTAAATATGGAAAGTATGGAGGAAAAAGAAGGTTGTACTCTTGTGAAGCTGTTGACAAAACAAAAGTTGGACATTAGAGGGAGATCAAAATCTAATTCAGAGAAGGAAGATGAAGAGAAGCGTCTTACAGAAGGAAGAGGTTATCAGAGATTTTTTGAGAAAAAACATGAAAGATGCAAATAAAGGGTCTACAAAATCTATATGGCAGATATTTAATAATGGGATAGTGGGTCGGATTTTGGATCTTTTAGTTGGGTTGTTGTTACTTAGATTTAACATTGTTAATTTAGCATAAAAAAGGGTAGAAAGTCGTGTGTCAGTACATCGCTACAAGCCCAACAAATTATATTAAAAGTAACATTTAATACTTTTTGTTCAAAGTTACGTGAAAATATTTTTCTTTTATTAATAAAAAAAATGTAATGTTAAATTTAATTAAAATAATAACTTATTGATGTGAGATTAAACTATAAATAGAAAAGTAATTTCAAAACACCTTCTAAGAATAAATACTATTATTTCAAAAATACTTTCGGCATGAAGTGGATGCATCATTAAAAAGTTTGAAATTTCAAAAATACCCTCAACGTGAAGACTTGTCTACTTCTAATCTCCTAATAATATTAATAATTATTATTTTAACTTCACGTGATATTGGTTTCATTGTTAGTCCATTAGGAAAAAAATATCATTTTTTAAAAAATTTCCTTTATAGATATTTATTTATTTATTTTCACTTTACGTGATACTCATTTCGTATTAATTCGTTACAAATAAAAGACATCATTTTTATACTTAAAAAAGATTAGTTTAAATTTTTTAATTTATGTTGATGACATATTTTTTTTATGCTAGTTCTTGGACACGTGTTTTGTACGTGTTTCCCATGTTGCTTTTTATAGATTTAGTTTAAAACGATTAAAATTTCATGACATTATGAGCGCATGATGAGTAATAAAATACAACAATTACAAATTGATATTTAAAAGTATGATAAGAAATACCAAATGAGAGACGTATTTTGATCTTTAAAATTAATTTTTCTTTTAAGCAACTAACTTAAGTTCCAATAAAGTTACAAATGGCTGGTTTGAACCTAATAAAAATATAGGCTTACAACAATTAGAAATTCATAGAAAATTAAATCAAAGATGTCTAATAGAGCGAACAAATAAAAATAAATAGAGAAGGAAAAATACAGCGTACACATACTTCCTAAGACCCTAATCATAACAATATAGATGAAAAAAAATAAAATCAATATATAATTTTTGGAGCTACAAAAAAAATAGAAAACCCTTAGTCTTACAAATGTCCTTGTGCAATATCAACAATAATGCCATGAAGGAGGAATTTCAATAGGATCTGACTCGTCTCCTCTGCAATTTCCACTTGGAACGCCAAAAGGGAAATCAATACTATTGCAAAAGGGAGAAAACACTTCTAAATGGGCTATCTGCAAATATCGATTCAGAAGGAGACGTCTTCGATTAGTTGTGACATTGATTAAAATAGATCTATCATCTAACACCAGGAACAGACATGAAAAACATGAAGGAAAATATGGAAAGTGTGGAGGCAAAAAAAGGACATTCTTGTAACACCCCGTGAAATTACCAAAATGCTCCTAAAGCGTAATCGTGCACACAACGCGTCTTTTGAAGCTCCGATGGGAAATCAAAAATAAGATTTGCGATCAACACGAAAAATCAAGCAAAAAAGTGGTCTCGACCTGATTTAAGAGCAATCGGGTCAAAAAATAATTTTTATTAATTCTTTTGAAATAGTGTCGATTCGCTCCCCTGGTACGACGCGGAGGTGGCGTTGAGACACACTTGAGTTTTTCTTCAATTTTTCTATAGGAATTGAAATTTCCAAAAAATAGCGAAAATAACTGGTACATGCCCTTGGTGCGTCGTGGACCAGTACACTAGTTTTAAATTTTTTTTAAAAAATTTTGGAAGGATATTTTGGTCATTCCCAACCCATTTTAATTCTCAAAACGTGTTTTAGAGTATTAATTCATATGAAAGGGTTTCAAAATTCATACTTTTCTGTGTCTAAATGTGCTTTTAGAGAGAGGAGAAGAAGCAAGAGCTTAAGGGTTCCAAGTGAAATTTCAATTTCTTGAAGAAAAATTGATAACTCTTCAATCCGGATATGTATAGGCTACCCAGAGTATGGAATTATTCTTCCATGTGCCTCATACATGTAATAGGATGATAGTTGATGATTGAGAAGTCTTGACTTGTAATGCTTGAAAGTTATCTTGAAATCTATCTTTAATTTATATAAATTATCTTAAATTGATTATCATCATGCCTTAAATTTACTGTTTACATGCATTATTATGTGATTATGTATTTACCCTACATGAATTCTCTGTTAAAGACTTCAAGAACAAACTTAGGGGTAATGTCTAGAGCCTTGATTGTCTGAATGTGATGATTATTGGAGTCTGAGCCCTGATATGCGTGTATTGAAGACTGGAACTGATTGAATTAGTGTTCTTAGAGCCTAATGAGACTGAACCTTAGTTTAGAAGTAATAATCCTACTCTTTGGGTTGATAGATGATGAGATGAGTTGAGTGTTCTTGCCCGTAGGGGCTGAGTGATAAAATCATTGATGAATTGATAGACTTATGAGCATATTGAGTCCTGGGAGAAGTATTAGCATCGAAACGGGTAAGGGTGAGTCTCACTCACACTCATTAACTATGTGGCCAGCGCAGGAGAGGATTGAACCGTGAAAGAGGATGTTTCTTTTGGCCCGCAGAAGGCTTGACAGACTTCTTTTGGGATGCACTATAGGCTCATCCTGTACCCCGGCAAGGTACTGGACGAATGTGGCAATGACATCTCTTCATTGTATCATCACCGGCTCATAAGTGTTGGTTGTCAATTATAAAAAATCATAGATAGGTTTCATAATGATAGTACTCTAAAGTTAATGTGATAGTGTGATGTCTTGATGGATAGTGATGTGACAAAGACCTGTTTCTTACTCTGAGTTGAGGATGAATGATTGATGAGCTATTGTTATTGCATGATGTTTATTTTAGCTCATTTTACATACAGTACATTTCACATACTAATACTCCTAGGTTGTATCATTTCATGATGCAGATTCGGTAGACAGAGGACTTCAGCAGCCTAATTGTTGAGGTTTACGAATTTTTAGACAGAGACTTGGTGAGTTCTCTCTTGCTTTAAGAGGGCATGTTTATCTTTTTAGTTACTTTGAGTTATTTCCTTTGATTGTGGTAGCCATGGCCTTTCATGATACCTTCTTAGATAGTAGTTATAGAGGCTTCATAGACATAGATTGATGATGGCTGATGTTGGTGCTCTTTTCCCCTTTTTCTTTCTTTATATTGAGATTGTTTCCGTTGTTCTTAACTTGTACTAGATGGTGACGGATATAGTCTTGTAGCTCACTAATAGTTAGTTAATTTCTTATTATCTTCCGCTATCGAACTGAATCAATGAATGCGATGAAACTAGGTGGTACGCTTGGGGATTAGCAATAGTCTCCGCGTGCCAGTTACACCTAGGGTACCCTCCCAGGGCGTGACAAACTTGGTATCAGAGCCCAGAGTTCGAGTGTGTTAGGGAGTCTATGAAGTCATGTCTAGGAGAGTCTTACTTATGGGTGTTATGCACCATACTTCATAAGCAGGAGGCTATAGGACATTAGGAAGTGTTACCCTTCTTCTATGACCTAGATTCGTGCGATAAAGTTTAACATTATGGAAATCTTATTTTAACTCGTGCGTTTTACATTTACAGAAAATACTACCAAAGAGAACAGTCGCTCAAAGAGATGTCGCAGCCCCCATTGCTGAGAGCGCCTAACCTGAAGCCCCAGTTCAGATAGAGGCAAGGAGATGGGGACGCCCTGCTAGGAATGCTAAGGTCCCAGAGGCGCCCCCTGCTCAGCCATAGCCAGCTCCCACTACCAAGGCAGAATTTAGGGGAATCATCACCATGTTGACTCAATCAGTGGCCTCCCAAGGTAATAACCGAGGTCCTCAAGCTCTTAGTCCTAGCTCACAGGAGCCCTCAGCTGCCACCAGACTCAGAGACTTCCTAAGGATGAGCCCGCCAGTGTATACAAGCTCGAAGGTGGAAGAGGACCCGAAAACTTTATTGATGAGATGTATAAGGAATTGAAAGCGATGCATGCTGATGATATTGAAGGAGTTGAGCTTGCCTCCTACCAGCTGAAGGATGTTGCTAACGTGTGGTGCAATCAGTGGGATGAGAGTAGAGGTGAGAATGTGGAGCCTACAGCATGGGAAGAGTTTGAGACAGCCTTTCTTGACCACTTCTTTCCTCAAGAGGTGAGAAAGGTGAATGGATGAGTTCGTGAATCTGAAGAAGGGAGGGATGACTGTGAAAGAATACAGCCTTAAGTTCATTAAGCTGTGAAGGTATGGTCCAGAGATGGTACAAGACATAAGGGCGAGGATGAGAAAGTTTGTGTCTGGTCTGGGCAGGCATGTGCAGAAAGAATGTAAGGCAGATTTACTTATTTCAGGCATGAACATCTATAGAATTATAGTGTATGCCCAATAGACAAATAAGGATAAGAAGAAAGATAGAGAAGTGCAGATGAACAGAAAGGCAAAGTCAAGAGACATGAGCCTAGCCCATAGAGACAGAATAAGGGTGACAAGTCCTACTTTCAGAGGAGATCATCTTGTCCTATACAGTCTGTAGTGAGTGCGCCCGTTCGGCCAAATAGGTATGACCAGAAATCTCATGGTTATCAAAATTTCAGGGCTCCTGATGCTCAATTACAAGCCAGTATGACCTAACGTCAAGGCACGAAAGGAAAGACACCTTGTGGCAAGTGTGGTAAGCTTCATCTGGGTGAGTATCATATGGGTAAGGATGTTTGTTATTCATGTGAACAGTCTGGTCACTTCAGTTTTGAGTGTCCAAAAAGGAGGCGAGGCAAGGGGAGCAGCAGACCACAGTCATCGCAGCCCCTCCAGTGGGCAATCAGTAGAGAGGTGCTGCTACTGGTACAGGAGGAGGGAAAAACTGCCTTTATGATATAGGTAATCAACAGGAGTAGGAGGTTGTACCAATGTTGTCACGAGTAAGCTTCGAGTCTTTACCTTTGATTGTTATGTATTGCTCAATCTGGCTGCCACCTTGTCTTTTATGACCCCTTATGTGGCTAGTAAGTTTGGGTTTCCTCCAGAGTGTTTGCTTGAACCTTTTTCTGTTTCTACCCCTACCCCTACTAGTATGTCTATCTTAGCTGAGAGAGTTTACAGGGATTTTGTGGTGTCTATTGATCATGGAGACACCTTAGCTGACTTGGTAGAGTTGGAGATTGTTGACTTTTATGTAATAATGGGCATGGATTGGCTTCACAATTGTTATGCTTTTGTTGATTGTAGAACTCGAATTGTTAAGTTTCAGTTTCCTAATGAGCCTATCTTAGAGTGGAAAGGGAGTTCTGCTGCCCCTAAGGGAAAATTCATCTCTTATCTTAGAGCTAGAAAGTTAATCTGTAAAGGTTGCATTTACCACCTTGTGAGAGTTAAGTCTGATGGTGTTGAATCTGCTACTCTTGAGTCAATCCCAATTATAACTGAGTTTCCTGAGGTTTCTAGGAGTCCTTCCTGATCGGGAGATTGACTTTGGGATTGATGTTCTTCCCGAGACCAAACTCATTTCAATTCCACCTTATAGGATGGCCCTCACAGAGTTGAAAGAATTGAAAGAACAATTGAAAGACTTGTTAGAGAAAGGTTTCATAAGGCCTAGTGTCTCCCCTTGGGGTGCTCTGGTCCTTTTCATGCATGAGAAAGATGGGTTTCTCAAAATGTGTATAGAATACCGATAGCTGAACAAGCATTACAAAGAACAAATATCCTCTTCCCACGATAGGTGATCTATTCGACCAACTTCAGGGTAGTACTTGTTTCTCCAAGATGGACCTCAGATTGAATTACCATCAGCTGAGTGTGAGGGAATGTAATATTCCAAATACAGCCTTTAGGACACAGTATAGCCACTTTGAGTTCTTAGTCATGTCCTTCTGGTTGATAAACACACCTGCAGCTTTTATGGATTTGATAAACATGGTATTCAGACCATATCTTGATATATTCGTGATTGTGTTTAATAGACAATATTCTAGTATATTCAAAGGATAAAGAGGAGCATGTTAATCACGTTAGAGTGGTTTTGCAAATGCTAAAAGACCATGAGTTATATGCAAAATTCTCAAAGTGTGAGTTTTGGCTCAAGTCAGTGACTTTCTTAGGCCATGTTGTTTCCGGAGATAGTATTCGGCTGTATACTCAAAAGAACAAAGCGGTTAAGAACTGGTCTAGACCGACTTCTTTGACAGAAATAAGAAGCTTTTGGGTTTGGCAGGGTACTGTCATAGATTTGTTGAGGGCTTTTCTTCCTTGTTAGCCCCGTTAACTAAGCTAACTCAGAAGAAGGCCAAGTTTCAGTGGTCTGAGGCATGTGAAAAAAGTTTTCAGGAGTTGAAGACTAGACTGACTACAGCACCGATGTTGACCTTGCCAGACGAGATGGGGGACTTCGTGATATATTGTGATGTATCCCGAGTGAGATTGGGTTGTGTACTTATACAGAGAGGGAAGGTGATAGCTTATGCTTCCAGAAAGCTTAAGATCCATGAGAAGAATTATCCGACTCATGATCTCGAGTTGGCAGCGGTGGTATTTGCACTTAAGATTTGGCGTCACTATTTGTATGGAGTGAATGTGGACGTGTTCACTGACCACAAGAGGTTGCAGTAAATGTTCAGCTAGAAAGAGCTCAACCTACGGCAGAGGAGATGGCTAGAGTTGCTCAAGAATTATGATATGAGCATTCTCTACTATCCAGGTAAGGCTAACATTGTTGCGGATGCTCTTAGCAGGGTGTTTATGGGTAGCACTGCCAATGTGGAGGAAGAAAAGAGAGAACTAGCTAAGGAAGTGCATAAACTGGCTCGATTGGGAGTGCAACTTGAGGAGAACAACGAAGGCGAAGTCAATATTCAGAATGGTTCTGCTTCATCCTTGGTGTCAGAAATGAAGGAGAAGCAAGACCAAGACCCTGTCTTGTTCCAATTGAAACAAGCGGTTCATAAGCAGAAGGTGATGGTTTTTCCCAAAGGGGGAGATGGGGTGTTGAGATACCAGGGTAGATTGTGTGCGCCCGATGTTGATGGAGTACGAGACAGTATCATGGCTGAGGCTCATAGCTCTAGATACTCCATTCCCTCCGGTTCTACTAAGATGTACCACGACTTAAGGGAAGTCTATTGGTGAAAAGAGATGAAGAAAGACATTGTTTAATTTGTATCTAAGTGGACCAATTGTCAACAGGTTAAGGTTGAACATCAGAAACTGTATGGGTTAGCTCTAAACTTTGAAATTCCAGGATAGTAGTGGGAGACGATCAACATAGATTTCATCACTTTCTTACCAAGATCTCGAAAACAGCATGATTTGATATGGTTGATTATTGATAGGATGATGAAATCAGCCCGCTTCTTGGTAGTCAAGACAACTTATACAGCTTAGGGGTATGCCCGACTTTACATTCAAGAGATAGTGAGGTTACATGGGGTCCCCTTGTCCATTATCTCGGATAGAGGAGCTCAATTCACCTCTCAGTTCTAGAGATCTTTTCAGAAAGGATTGGGTACGAAAGTACATCTGAGCATAGCTTTTCACCCTCAGACGGATGGGCAGGCAGAGCGCACCATTCAGACTTTAGAGGATATGTTGAGAGCTTGCGTCATCGATTTCAAGGGAAATTAGGACAACCACCTACCACTGATTGAGTTTGTGTACAACAATAGCTACCACGCCAGCATTCAGATAGCCCCTTGTGAGGCACTATACGGGAGGAGATGTAGATCACTGATTGTTTGGTTTGAGGTTGGTGAAGCTAAATTGATTGGACCTGACCTTGTCCACCAGTCCATGGAAAAGGTAATGGTCATCAGAGAGAGGTTGACAACAGCACAAAGCTGTCAAAAGCCTTATACGGATGTGAGGAGAAGAGACTTGGAGTTTGAGGTGGATGATTGGGTGTACTTGAAGGTGTCACCAATGAAGGGTGTCATGAGGTTTGGTAAAAAGCGAAAGTTGAGTCAACATTATATCGGACCATACCAGATTGTGAGAAGGATTGGGAAGATTGCTTATGAGCTAGACTTGCCTTCTGAGCTAAAGGGAATCCATCTAGTGTTTCACATGTCAATATTGAAAAAGTGTTTGGGAGATCCTGCCTTCGCAATTCCTGTTGAGAGTGCAGGAGTGAAAGATAGCTTATCTTACAAAGAAATTCCAGTCCAAATCCTTAATCGACAAGTTCGTAAGCTGAGGAACAAGGAGGTAGCCTCCGTCAAGGTTCTATGGGGGAATCAATTTGTTGAGGAAGCTACGTGGGAAGCTGAGGAAGCGATGGAACTTAAATACCTGCACCTATTCGTGTCAAATGACGATGATGTTGAAGGTAAATGTCCTTATCCTTAACATTATTGAATGTTCCCTTTCATTGAGTTGGTGCATTTATCTAATTCCATTCCTAAGTCTAAGATAGAATTGTAAAAGGTAGGGGATAGTCGAAAGCTTGAGAGTTCCTGAGTGAGGAATGAATGAGTTTTGAGGTTACTCGTGTTTCTATTTGACCCTTACTCATCATTCTCCCAAGAGGGAGATGATGTGACACCTCGTGAAATTATCTAAACACCCCAGAAACGTAATTGTGCACACAACGCATCTTCCAAAGCTCCGATTGGAAATCAAAGACCAGATTTGCGATCAGCGCGGAAAATCAAGTGGGAAGGTGGTCTCAACCCGATTTAAGAGCAACTGGTTGAAAAATAATTTTTGCTAATTCTTTCCAAAACAGTGTCGATCCGCGTCCCTGGCGTGACACGGAGGGGGAGCGGAGACACACTTAAGTTTTTCTTCAATTTTTTGACGAGAATTGAAATTTCTGGAAAATAGCGAAAATGTACTGGTCAGCGCCCTTAGCTTGTCGCGGACCAGTACACCAGTTTTAAAATTATTCTTTTAAATTTTGGAAATGGTATTTTGGTCATTTCTAACCCATTTTGTCCCAAAAATTGTTTTAGAGTATTAATTTGTACAAAAGGGTTTCAAACCCCATATTTTCCGAAGTCTAAATGTGCTTTCAAAGAGAGGAGAAGAAAAAAGAGCTTAAGGGTTCCAAGTGAGATTTCAATTTCTTGAATAAAAATTGATAACTCTTCAACCCAGATATGTAAAGGCTACCCAGAGCATGGAATTGTCCTTCCATATGCCTCATACATGTAATAGGATGATAGTTGATGATCGAGAAGTCTTGACTTGTAATGCTTGAAAGTTATCTTGAAATTTATCTTTAATTTATATAAATTATCTTAAATTGATGATCATTATGCCTTAAATTTACTATTTACATGCATTATTATGTGATTATGTATTTACCCTACATGAATTCTCTGTTAAAAACTTCAAGAACGAACTTAGGAGTAATATCTAAAGTCTTAATTGTCTAAATGTGATGATTGTTGGAGTCTGAGCCCTGAGATGGGTGTATTGATGACTGAAACTGATTGAATTAGTGTTTTTAGAGACTAATGAGACTGAACCTTAGTTTAGAAGGAATAATCCTACTCTTTGGGTTGATAGATGATGAGATGAGCTGAGTGTTCTTGCCCATAGGGGCTGAGTGATGGAAATCCTTGATGAATTGATAGACTTATGAATATATTGAGTCTTGGGAGGAGTATTAGCACCGAAATAGGTGAGGGTGAGTCCCACTCGCACTCATTAACTACATGGCCAGTGTAGGAGACGATTGGACAGTGAAAGCGGATGTGTCATTTGCCCCGCAGAGAGCTTGACAGACTTCTTTTGGGATCCTTGATAGACTCGTCTTGTACCTCGGCAAGGTACTGGATGGATGTGCCAACGACATCTCTTTATTGTATCATTATCGGCTCATAGGTGGTGGTTGTCGGTTATGGAAACTCCCAAATAGGTTTCATATTGATAGTACTCTGAAGTTGATGTGATAGTATGATGTTTTGATGGATAATAATGTGACAGAGACTTGTTTCTTACTCTGAGTTGAGGATGAGTGATTGATGAGCTATTGTTGTTGCATGATGTTTATTTTAGCCCATTTTACATACAGTACATTTCACGTGCTAACGCCCTTTTGGCAGTGCATGTTTTTATGATGCAAATTCGATAGACAGAGGACTTCAGCAGCCTAATCATTGAGGTTCACGGATTTCCACAAATTGACTTGGTGAGTCCTCCCTTGCTTTCGGAGACATGTTTTCATTTCAATTACATTGAGTTATTTCCTTTGATAGTGGTAGCCATGGCCCGTCATGGTACCTTCTTAGACAGTAGTTATAGAGGTTTCATAGACATAGATTGATGATGGCCGATGTTGGGGTTCTTTTCCCCCTTTTCTTTCTTTATATTGAGATTGTTTTCGTTGTTCTTAGCTTGTACTAGATGGTGATAGTCTTGTAGCTCACTGATAGTTAGCTAATTTCTTATTATTTTCTGCTATCGAACTGAATGAACGAATACGATGAAACTAGATAGTTCGCTTGGGGACTAGCAATAGTCTCCGAGTGCCAGTTACGCCTAGGGTACCCTCCCGAGGCATGACAATACTCTTCTGAAGCTGTTGACAAAACGGAACCTGAACATCATAGGGAGATCGAAATCCACTTTAGAGAAGGAAGATGAAGAGAAGTGTCTTGTAGAAGGAAGATATTATTGGAGATTTTTTTAGAAAAAACATGGAAGATGAAAATGAAGGGTCTAGAAAGTCTATATGGCAGATATTTAACAATGGGATAGTGGGTCAGGTTTTGGATCTTTTAGTTGGGTTATTATTTAGTTTTAACATTGTTAATTTAGTGTAAAGAAAAGATGGAAAGTCGTGTGTCAGTATGACACTACAAGCCCAACAAATTATATTAAAAGTAACATTAAATACTTTTTTCTTCAAAGTTACGTGAAACATTTTTCTTTAATTAATAAAAAATAATATTAAATTTATTTAAAATAATAACTTATTAATGTGCAATTAAACTATAAATAGAAAAGTGTTTTCAAAACTCCTTCCAAGCATAAATATTAATATTTCAAAAATACTTTTGGCATGAACTGGATGAATCATTAAAAAGTTTGAAATTTCAAAAATACCCTCAACATGAAAACATTTCTACTTCTAATCTCTTATTAATATTAATAATTTATTCTTTTTAACTTCATGTCATATTTGTTTTATTGTTAGTTCATTAGAAAAAAAAATATTATTTTTTAAAAAACTCCCTGTATAGACATATATTTATTTTATTTTTTTCACTTTACATGATACTCATTTCTTATTAATCCATTACAAATAAAAGACATCATTTTTATACTTAAAAAAGATTAATTTAAATTTATTAATTTATCTTGGTGGCATATCTTTTTTATACTAATTCTTGGACGTGTGCGTTGCACGTGTTTCCCTTGTTGCTTTTTATAGATTATGAGCGCGTGATGAGTAATAAAATATAACAATTACAAATTGATATTTAAAAGTATGAAAATAAATATTTATAGCAAATAAAAGAAATTTATTAAAAATACATAGATTCCAACTAAATATTTATAGCAAATAAAAGAAATTTATTAAAAACACATAGATAGCAATGCTTACTTACATGATGATTTTTTAATCGTACCTAATTCAATAAATAAAGAAGTAGAAAAGTCACCAAAATGAAGTATTTTCTATGTATATTTTTTTTAATTATTATTAATTAGAAGAATTTCATCTTACATTTAATTGGTCAACTGAAGTTAACTACTAAATTGATATAATTTTTTTTGTCTTAATTATTTTATTGTGTTGAGTAAATTAAAGAAGTGAAATAAAAATAAATACAACAAAAAAGAAAGAATTAAAAAAATGAAACTAATTTAGTTTTTAAAAGAGCAAAATGATATGATTACTATTTATATTTAATTAATAAAATATATTTTATAACATTTTGACTTAGTAGGGGCTGAGATAAATTGGTATATATAGCATTAATGAGTAATACTTTATTCTCATAAATTATAATATTTATGAGAGAAATTGCAAAAAAGGTTATGGAAGAGAAAAAATTGAGTAATTTATGTTGAATTTTTTGGATTTATTAATTTAGGCTTAATGTAATTATTATTGTTCTATATTCTAGATGATAAATCTTATTATTAATGTAGATATTTATTTAGGAATTAATTCAAAGAAGTTCAGAAATTATTAACATTTTAATTAAAATGATATATATAAATTATTAAATAGTTTTTTAACATTTTACTTTATATCAGAGATAAAATCGTAATTTAATTTTTTTGACTTTCAGCAATGTCTAATGATAAATCTATGTGTACATTAAAAAAACACTTATTTGCAATATAAATTGAAAATATGTATAAAATAAGAAATCAAAATAAATTCCCTCAAATTTCAAACCACAAGCATAATAAAACTTATTTCTCATAAGTTTAATCAACCAAATTTTCCTATAATTCCTGCTTGAGAAACTATCAACATTATAATTAAAAATATAAAATAATACATCAATGAGTGCATAGAGAACTTGAAATGCATAACAGTAATTAAATTTATATTGCAAAACACTATAAAATCAATTTTCCTTTTTGCATTATAGTATGAATTCACACCAAAGTTTCTCTTAAAAATGGAAGAAAAATTAGAATAAATAATATCAAAATAAAAGGAAGAGAAGAGGAGAGTAGAAAATGTCACCTAAACATGCATGAGGAATTGTTTTGAATAAAAAATGACTAATGCGAAAGCGTAAGCTGGTGAAAAAAAATGGTCAGATATTAAATAGTCCATATAAATAATGAAAGACAACCCTTCAATTTCTCAAAAAACTTTACAACCGAGAGAAGTTATGAGAATAATATAAATTAATTCATTTAATAAATGCTTTATAAATAAACTAGGGGCCCAAAAGAAACCTTATAGATGCTAATATTCATCTTACTTCAGGGAACTGGTTGGTAAATATTCGCAGTATCTGAATACATTAGTATTTGATTGTTTAATTGTATTGGCTGCCGGCCTCAAAGACTCTTCTGGACAAGTTTTTCCTTAGGAATTACAGTGCACATTTAGGATATTGATTACAATTTTGGCAGCATTTCAGAGGCCCAGTTTGAACTCTACCCTCCTTCGATGGTGATATCTAGTTTTTTGTTGTTCAAACTTGAATCAGTGAAAAATCTTGAAAAAGAGTAAGTGTGCCTCATAAGTTATGAGATACTTGAGAACAAATACACACCCTAGTCAATGGCTGAGATTGCGGCAATGTATCAGCTGCTTGACGATCATCAGAGTTGAACCTCAGCTTCCTGTAATCATTCTTTCACCACTTCACCTTCGTGGCAGATTCCATGCAATTCAACAGTCCTTGAATACTGGGTATCTTGGGAAGGGATGATGAAGGTTGTTTGCCATCAACAATTGTAATCTTCCAAGCACTTGCAGTCTTTCGATGCCCTGAATATAGACGAACTCTTTGAATACTCTGGCATTCGTTGCTTACATTTTTCTTCCCACAAAGCTGGGTTGGGTTTTACTATAATTCGTCGAGGGATTTGTCTGAAAATGAAGAGGAGCCCGACGTTGCTGAGAGAAACACAGCTAGTTCATCGAGTTCCCTCTCGTCCAAGCGCACCCATTAATTGTCTAAAGTTGATTCATTTATACTCTTCTCTACTTTCTTAATCTGATTGTCTATGGCAATAACAACTTCACGATGCCTTTCTTTAGCGTCATCAGTTGATGTATTATTCTAGCTCGAACTAACTGTGCCATGAAATTTCTCCAACTGCATTAAGATTCAAAATTTCAGCTTTTATTTTTCTTTCACATCCAACAGTGAAACACTATATACAAGTTCACATGTTCATTAATCATTTTTTCCTGTCATTCCACTTTATCCATTTTTTCCTTCTACGGGGCTGGGGAATAATGTTGGGGAGTAGGGGTGCGTGTACCTGCCATTTAGCAGTGCCAAGGGTAGTCCTTAAGTCGCTACATAACTCATGAGTGTTAGGATCTACTCCAGATCTATTGAGAAATCGAAGGAAGAAGAAGATGAGAATCTTATTTGGAGAATCTTATTTGGAGAAGATAAAAACGGGAAGACCAATTACTTGGGCAACTTCCACCAGATATATATATATATTAAATGAATACAGACTATTGTTACATGGAGAATGAACAGTACAGCCTTCATCGTGGGTCGGGGCTCCGCCCACCACACCCCCTGCAAGCTCATCACAGAGCTTGACCCGCGAAATTGACAAATATTTAACAGTACATTAAATATTAGATCAGGTTCCACAACCTAACAATGGGAATTTCAACAACTAGAAATATCGTTAAACGCATGAATCCATGTTTTATAAGTTAATTGCATCCTTGAAAAGGAAATTAAACAATCTTTCAATGAAAAGAGCAAAACCCCACAAACCCAAACCAACAAAAGCTTCAAATTTTGCACCAGTATGAATAAGTCGAGCTAGGATTTTCATAGAGGGTTCAAAATACCAAAAAATAAACACACGACAAAGTATAAACATTGTAATTTTCCATCAAAAGTGGTTCACAGAGAAACTCATAGGTCTTACAAGTAGCCCGAGAATCACCCAAGTAAAATAAATTTTACTCAGTTTGCCGATAAAGATTACTCTGCTGCAGCCCCGAAACGAAAATGACAAGCAATAAGTTAACTGAGTCATTTTATCAAATAAATTAGATGCACAATCTACTTCAAATTTAACATATCTTAGATTTCGTAAGAGGCCTAAAATTGCAGTAAGTAATTGGTTGCCAAAACAACATCCATCTGAAATATTAAAATAGTACTTACTGTTCATAGCCGTTCAGACCATGGCTTCTATAATTCCTAGAGTAGCACCAGCACAAATCTTTTCAAATACTCCCTATATTTTTCATAAAAACAAAAGTTAATAGAGTCAAATAGAACAACACAGAACTCATTCAAAGTCTATTGGTGCATTGACTCATTACCAGTAAATTAGAGTATGTACTACTAGCTGTATTTTTCATAACAGAAGGTGGTATCCTTGATGGACTCATCAACGCCCTCCTCCGCCATGAACCCTTCCCTTTGCTGAAGGAGTCTAACCCCCAATATTTTTGTTAAACTTTTTCCTCTTCTCCGACATCAAATATGTCAATGTAAGCATTTTCTACCATGTACAGGATCTCCCTTCATCTTCAAATATAACAACTTACATTTTCCAGCAAAAGCCGAAGGAACCAAATACATTCAATTCCTATGTCATAGAAAATATGTAGAGAAAAGAAATGAAAAGTTTTTCAGTTAGCCTCAAGCATACTATCAAACACTTAATTGTGCATTTTATTTAGGGGACACAGGTAGGTTTGAAATAGTTCTCATAAGCTTGTGCTTGAGTAACTAAATTCAAGTATAAACAAATAATACAACAGAAGAATTAGTATATGCATACTGAAATTCAACATGAAACAACCCCAAAAGAACAAATGGTTATTGATAATAACGTTGAAAAAATTGCTTTAAAAACGCAGCAACATAAATAACTCACACTTGGAACAATGAATGCTACAACTAACAAAATTTGAGAAGCAGAAAAAGAAGAATGAATGTATAATTTTAGAGAGAGAAATTGCGTCAAATGTGTTTTACAACTCAATGAAAGAAATCATAATGGAGAAATTAGAGAAAATGAGCAAGTGGTTGTGCCTATATTCAACCACCAATCTAATTGGTCCAACTTTTATAGTACAATTGACAATGCTATTTGTACAACCATTGATTGCAGCGTTGGTCCTATGCTTGCTCACTTATATATTATACCTTACATGGATAGTTAATAGGATAGTGGAAAAGACTCTTTATGGAATTATTTTTAAATTATTTATCGAGTAACATTTGATATTTGTGTTCGCATAATCAACAATAAGTTTTCATAATAATTATTTTTTATAACAATTATGTAGGAGTTTATTAAATTATATACCTACTATTAATTATAATCATTTAGGAAAAGTATAAATTTTGAAGAGCTTGTAAAATGAGAGAAGTTATTCTTTCCCATCATTTATTTTAGCTCTTAACAGCGTTTAGTATGATAACATTTAAAGACAACCTCCTTTAAATATTTCATTCTTCTTATATTAATTAATGTACTCAAGATTCGGAAGGTTTTGCCCTTTGTTCATGTGTATGTAAACATGTAGAGTTTTATTTTGGAGCCTGCATCATTTAATTAAGCCTGGAGAGAATTAAAATTTTAGTTCTTAATATTTACTTAATAAAATAATTTATAATATTTTAATTTTGTGTAGGGGTAAAATAGTAATCTAACTTTGCACTTTGGAGCTTTTT